>JAQFZF010004780.1:0-10345 GCA_034695365.1 Enchytraeus norvegicus
GTGGTCTGCCAAGTTGTAAATTTGGCATAGTGGGATGAGATTGTTGAGATGTCAGGAGATGTGGGTTGTTGGGCGGGATTTGGTGTAGTTCTTTTGGGAGTGTTTTGATTTAGTATGACTTGATCTGAGTTCTGAATGAGTCCTTCGATCAGTGAGCCTCGATGATCAGTGATTGGCGAATGCCAGATATCTGAGTGTGCATTTATCTCACCAGATAAAGGAAGGTTATCGAGGGATAGAATGAAAGACAGACAGTTGGTAATATCCATATCTTCAGATGCATATGAAGAGTTTTGATTTACTCTTACGACCATCGATTTCAAGGGCTATAGTCCTATACTATGATATTGTTGTTGTTGTTCTTTCTCTCTCTCCCTCTCTCTCTCTCTCTCTCTCTCTCTTCTCGCTCACTGCCCAATGGCATGTTCATGGAACACATTTCTGCTGCACTCTGCCATCATGCTCATTAATGAGCATACCATCGATCAACTAGTTTATTCCATCATCGATCTAAACCTGGATAATATGGCTACTGAATAGTACTGATGGGGCCTCCCATTACTATTCTTAATATCTGCGTTAATGGGCGCTTGAGAAACTTGTGCTGCTTCGTTTGGTTTATTCTCAAGCATCCAAACCCAGCAAGAGAATTTGTGTTGCACGAAATGAATGTTCACTTTCCCATCAGATGGCGGAGGATTTCAGTGCACTATCAGAGCCATGGGAAACATAATCGTCATCGATGACGTCATCTATGACGCCATCTGCTGATATCTTGTAACACTTCATATCATGATCATCACCAATATCACAATAGTTAACTGGTTGACTTTCATTAAATCTTCGCTTGTTCGATATCTCATTTATTCTAAATATTCCTTCCCCTGCGTCATCTATAGTAGGGTTTAGCCACGTGACCTCGTCATCGAGTGCAGTGGCAGAAGTTAGAGGTGTCTCGAGGTAGGTGGTGGATGTTTCAGTGGAGGCAATGTTTACTCTTCCATTGAGACCGCCCCTGGGCGGAGCCACTAGGGGAGAGGCTTGGCCTGGCGCCAAGAGACCGCCCCTAGGCTGGGACACGAGAGGCGGGGTGTGCTGAGGTATGTAGGTACAGCCTGTAGTGCTAACCAATGAGCGGCTAGGTCTGCGAGAGCCCTCGAAGTGGTCACGCCCACATACAGCGTCTGGTCCACATCCTGACCACGCCTTCCTCATCTCGTACCTCACCTAACATGGTTAACAATAGCATTTGCCCAATTTATCACAATACATCTGTAGCCATCTCCTTTATCCGTGTTGGGTCCGGATATCTGAGAATAGTCCAACCGATAACTGTACGTGTTTCGTAAGAGCCGAGTAACGCAGATACTGAGGAAGGCAATGGAAAACCACCTCAGAGACCTATATTTTCCTTGAACAAAGGCATCATTTTAAAGGTGGAAAAGACAATTTACAAAGCCTTTGTAATGAGACGGACTTATTGGGTTGGTTAATGGTGTGTTCATAAAAGAGCAAAATAGTTGATTGTGTGTATGAATTTTTGCCTTGGACCTGCCACGTGGCAGAGCACTGGATAGATAGATCTGTATGCTACTGTATAGGCCAATAGTCCTATACATTGGCCTATTTCTTGGTAAAAGATGATATCATGGACGTCTGATCGCGGACTTGATGTAGTGACCGCCCTACATGCCGGGCAGCATGTTATCTTTCTACATATAAGATTTGCTGGCGCAGAAAATAATACAGATATAGCATTGGTGTTATGAATATTGTGATGTTCTGTTGAGGGGTTCGACTGTTGCTCGAGGAAATTTTTTTCTCTAATTTTCATTACTTTTTATCATTTAGGGTTAGGGGTGGGGAATGGTTGTAACAAGTTCTAATTTTAAGAAATTGCATATTTCAGTTTTTTGTAATTTTCTATGTTATTATCTGCGCCAGAAATTCTCATGTGTAGAAAGTTAATATGCTTCCGGGCAAGATATTGGTCCTATGGCCAATGAGAAGTTAAACCATAAACTTAATTATTAGTACTAGGCCTAATGATTATGAACTTATCAAATACCATAATTTATGCGCCATATTATGTTGAATTCGATCGTTAAAATTACTGGAGGAGAGGTTCCGGAGAGGAGAGACCTTGATGATTGGGGGTGCGGGCCTTGATGATCAGAGGCAAATTATGTAAAACACCTTTTTTCTCAAGAATTCAACATTTATTGACCCTAACATTGCCTTCGGGTGAGGAACAGGACGTTAGCACCACGGCGATCCTCGGGTGGGCAACAACAACAACAACAATAGGACGTTAAATCCTCACGGTATTTTATTGCATTGTATTGTATTTACCTCTCCATTCACGAAGCAGTATAAAGTCGCCACCATGACACCCTGCGCAAACAATCAATTTATCCATAATTTATTGCTAATATAACTTCGTGTGAGAAGACGATTCATGTATAATAAATTACAAATATAGGCTATTCCATCAAATGAAAAATTTACTAGATATACATGTACATGTAATAAGCCCATCATCTAGAGATTCTAGACCTATTTTCTAAACAAGCTGATTGAATTTGAAATTTGAGACATAGTATTATTTATGATAAATTATTGCAACATCATTCATGTCTAAAGTTTATGTAAATCATGCTTAAATATGGGCCTATACATATTTTCTTGTTTGGTGGGGGGAAATTTGAGAATAGTTCTACCAAAAATGGCACGTGGTGATTCCGACTGCTTCGTAAGATCCGACTAAATCAAATACTGAGGAAAGCAACTGAAACCCACCTCAGAAACAAATCCATTTCCTTGCAGAAAGACATAATTTTTTTCGTAATAAAGACAATGTCTTTATGATGAACTCGACTTGTTTGGTTGATCAATGGTATGCTCATTAATAAGTGAGGTTGATTGCGTGTTGGGATTCTTGCTGTCGACCTGTCCTCTGCAAACGGTAGACAGGTAGATAGATAGATTTTGTCAGTTTTGTGTAGTCCTACCTAATGCAAACAGAAGAACTTTGAAAAAAATTGTAGGCTAAGTTTAACGTCAGTTTCCGTATCCAAGGATATTTTCAGAGACGCATTAAGCTGGGACTCGAACCCGTGCGTACTGTATATCAGCAAGCGTATTACAACTAGGCCATTTCATTGAACAACCGGGACATTACGTTGAATGAATTGAAGAACATCTCAAAATAGAGTTTGATGACTTCAGCGGTCCCATTCAGTCCTTCCGGTAGACCAAGAAAGATGACATATGGCACACCCATAAGAGGTATCAACACCAGAGTGGACTTAGCCAGCTTCCTGCAACATCAACATCAGGCATTATAGTGCAACGATCATCCATGATGATATACAGGTATAACAATTTTAAATTGTAAGACCATCATGTAAGTGATAATGTCTAATTTTTATTTTTATAGTCAGGGCCGTATTACCCATAAGGCTGACTAGGATTAAGCCTAGTTTAAGTACCAGCACCAGTGGCCCATGGTCGCCCATCATGTAATCTTTCACAGAATGAATGCTCTTAAAGATTCGTGTTTACAATATTCAAGCAGTTAGGCTAATCGAAACATTTTTATTGTTCACATTGCCAACAGCCAATAAGAATCTGTTCTGTAAGTTCAACAGGTTAGACTCGTTTATTCGGCAAAGGTTCCCCACCTTCTCGTGATAGCGTTACCATAATAATAAATTGTAGCCAAAAGACGGGCTTTATTTATGGTTATATTAGCATGAAGTTCCACCAAAGTGTGAATTTTTTAAACTTGGTTGCTTGTGGCCCAATCTAGAAAGCCAATAAGAATTGAGCGTAATCGCATGATTGTTTTACGTTCTGTCTTACAGTATCATTGCTCGAAAATCATGTAGGCCTATTAATTTAGCCAATCGTGTAGAAATAAACATAGAGCATCTTGAAATGTGCGCTAACGTTTATCCAATGTTTCCCTGATCTAAAGTCCTGTTAGGCCTTGCTTCCGAGGCTATGACCTCATTGGGTATGATCAGCCGGTTATATTATTATGGCCGACGGGGATTGGTGAAGTGGTTAGCGTGCTTGTCTCAGAATCGATTGACGGCTAGTGGCGTGGGAACGATTCCTAGGTCAGTAGACAAAATATGCCCGCCACCCTTGGGCACGGGTACTCGGGTAGGCCTACGTATCGTGCCTAAAGATGTAAGGTTAATAGTTTAAGTGCACTTGCAGATTCCGGTGTAATGATAGGCCTACCCTTGAAAATTAAACAGTTCCACTGCAGTGCACAAGGTCGGACGCCGGGACGTTGTTTTACCTAGTCGTGCGACCTGGGCGACCTGGTGCGGCGCCGCCACTGGGTGAATATCGAGGGGCCCAATTAAGCTCAAGCCTAGGGGCCCTGCCATGGGTTAATACGGAACTGCTTATAGTGATTAATGATTAAATGTGAAAAGTGATCACAACTGAATATTGGAGGCCTACTACTGTAGGCGTATAGTTTAACAATAGAAAGGAAATTAGTGCAACAAATTTGGCAACTATAACTACTAAACAAAAGATTGTACAGATATTGTTTAGTTTAGTTCCTAACTTCATATAGTTAAAGTTTATTTATTTTTGCCAATATCCACACCAGCAATACAACAAAATTTACGATTAATAGTTTAATTATCTAAACATTTAGTCTATAAAGAATTTGACAAATGACTGGAAATGTTCAATCGTTTGTGGTTATGTTTTGTTTGAGATATATTTGTTTTAATGAGCACAAAAGGTAAAGGTAAATGTATACCATAGGTCAGAATGGACCCCTAGGTTTTGGAGCTGATCTCGTTTCGAAGCGTTCAGCACACAGGTGACAATTATGACAATTGTCATTAATCTAGCGGCAAGGTCGCCAGCCCCACTTTCGATCCAAAGGACCATACGCCAGACTCGTGTTTAATGAGCAGACATGTCCAGAAAGTTTCTGACAATCTTTGCTATAAAATCATAATGCTCAGGCCTACATCACGCTTCATAGGCTATACATTGCTAAATGATAATGGTCATTTGATAGGCAAGCGTTAGTGTATGTTGCTTAATCTACCTATCCAGTGCTATGACAAACGGCAGGTCCAAGGCACAAATCCATGCACGATCTGCAGTCTCGCTCATTAATGTGCAAACCACCCAACAAGTCGATCCCTTCACAAAGACCTGATTGATTGATTCACTAATCTTGAACAATTGTTGATACGATAAATAATATGAAGTATAACCTGTGACGATATTTTCTGCAGCTGGGGGAGCGCGAAGTGGCTTTCAATTTAACAAAGAGTTCGCGAACGATATGAATGAAGAAGAAAAAGTTAGCCTGAAATAATAAAACGGAATCATGCATATAACATTGAGCTTCATCGCAGGCTATCGATGCTGATCATTCTGTTATAACTCATAAAACCAAAGTGGTACATTAGAGTTATACTGTACTCCTATTTATCTATATAGTTAGCATAATTTTGGTACTATAAAGGTTTGCTAAACCCAGTAAAATCGTTGCACAATATGTAGGCAATTATCAGAAGCAAAGCAATTGTTAACATCGAAAACAGTAAGCTACATGTAACTGTGGTAGTCAAAGAAAGAAAGAAAAACGAGTAAGTGAAAATATTCATGAAGATACATAAAACGATTGACATCAAAAGGCAATCAAAACATTTACCAAATATCAAGTTAAAATTTCTAGTAAGCCAGAATATCTATAGTTCATGGAGCTGGACATGTGATTGTGCCGACGGGGATTTAGTGAAGCGGTTAGCGTGCTTGACTCAGGATCGATTGATGGCTCGAGGCATGGGAACGATTCCCAGCTCAGTCGACAAAATATCCCCGGCACCCTTGGGACGGGTGCGATCGGTGCCTGGAAAATGGAAGGTTAATCGTGTATCTGCGCTGGTCGCTTGAAGCATCAACAAAACTAAAGTACGATTAATCAAGGACTGATTTTTTTAAATCTCAACTAAAAGGAAACTAGCATGTGCGTTCTGTCATAAGCGAAAATACACGAACATTTTTTTTGCATAATGTTCAAATGTATAGTAACATTAGTATATACTAATGTTACTATATAACAATAGTATAGTTCATTGTAAACAGCTGAGGTCCTCAACAGCGGTCACCAAGAGCCTATTCAGGAGTATGAACGAGTCCACTTACTAGAACACTGAGAGCCAGAGGAAGCTTGATGATCCAGAAATAGTATGGATTTAAATTTGTGTTCCAGCAGCTGTTTCAAAAGCATATTGTAGTAGATTTGTTATAATTAATAGTCCATATAAATATTAGCCGTGTTGGATCCGGGAAACATAAGAATAGTCCAACCGAAAGCTGCTCGTGTTTCGTAGAAGCCGACTAACGTAGTCACTTCTGGGGATCCCACAGAAAATAAAATTGTCTCCAAGAAAATATGGCATAGGCCTACTATCTCTACTGTTATATGCCATGGAACTGCCGTTGGGCAGTGAGTGCACTGAGAGAGAGAGAAATATTAGATGTAGGAATTATTGTACATATACAAAAATTTTGCTTTTGCATGTTTCAATTCAGAATAATGCATGTAGCCGATAATAGAGGCAAGCCACAGCTATAACAGGGTAGAGATATGCAATAGCAAGTGAAATAAGTAAGCGATAACTTTATCCGCTTGAGACTTCTAATGTAATATATTTTATTGAAAATGAGACTGAAAAAAGCGGTTTTCTTAAATTAAATTATTCAGGAGAAACTTCCAAAAGTTGGTCAAACAGACTTGTGTATTTTAGTCATTATTACTAAGTCTTGAAACACACAACTTGATACGAGTTATGAAAATTTGCATCGAAGTTCAACTGCATTTTCCAAAACATTTTCCATCCGGGGCACGATTGCTATCTCGCAGGAGTCTTATATTACACAGGAACTATTATATAGACAATTATTATTGATTATTATATAGAAAACATAAATAAATTACCTATTATTACCATAGTTTTATCCTGTTGAGGAGAATTTTCGTTTGACTGACGCTAAACCACATTGTATTACATTGCAGGCCTATTGTATTGTAAGATAATGGTATCATATAATTATTTCTGCTAAGTCTAATGTGATAATTTGATATTTTGTTTTGGAAATAGACCTCTTATACAGAAACAAGAAATGTTAACTTACAGGACGTTTTCAAGTAGAGACCTCACCACCACCCACGGTACGATGAACGTTAGAGATGAAACTGAAACAATTTAATCATATCAGCCTACTTATTTAAAAGCTAATGAGAGGAGCTGAATTTAACGTCAGTTTCGTCACCAAGCGGCTACATCAGTGACCGATTACTCAATATTATATTAAAATTGTAAAGTCTATTTAATTAATTGAGCAATTGAGTGAGTGATTTATTGATCGGTATATTAAGTAATTGTTGATTAATTTAATTAATAACAATAATTGAATATATAATAATTATAATAATCTATTATAATTTAATAGATTAATTAATTGATTTATTAATTGCTTGCTTTATTGATTGATTGCCGGTCAATACTTACGCACTCACTACTTAGTAATAGGATGTGTCTGTTTCTATCACTATAATTACTACTCGAGATGGACTAGATTGAAAGAGCCGCGAAGCAGACCGCATTTGATTCATTCATTCATTCAATCGTTGATGCATTGATTGATTGATTTTCTCACCCCAGCCGAGCAGGATGTACCAGATGACCCCTGAGGACTCTGAGAAGATATCTACGAAGATGAGGTTGTGGAGGTAGAGACCCTCGGTGAAGATCCAGACATAGTTACTCGACATGGCGTAATTAAACATCACCGTTATCAATCTGCATTCCCAGTGCTGCCAACACAAATGTTAAAAGTTGTAGATTAAGTCACGACATATGCGACATTGATCGATTTTTGCAATACTGCTTAAATCGCTATAATTATTAACTATGCTTGAGCATAATATTTTACATCTTTAGCCCTACTGCAACTGATTATTCTTGAGAACCGTTGTTCAACATTAAGCCATCTTGTTAAGGTAATAAAGAGAGCTGAAATAGAGTCTAATATAACTTGTTTGCTAATTATTTAACTAATTGTTGTGGTAACTAGTACACACTCAAATTATTATGGAATTGCGATAATGAACCGCCAAGGTTAAATAAAATCATTTTATTACAAAAACACGACTCACAGTGACGTCGTCCCTGAACACCACCCTATTGTCGATGACATGGACATCTTTGGGCAGGCCAACGCCACCCACAAACAGCTCGTGGATGAACCACAGAGTACCACGCAGTAGGAATGAAAAGAACAGGTGGATGTGGAGAGTGTTCCGGGGACATCGCAGTCTCCTGGAATACAAACATTTGCAGATAGGTTGAAGGTTAGATGTGTTCTTTTTTGTTATTGTTTTGAGATTATGAAAATTGGTGATCAAATAAGCAATCATGTAAGATATATGTTAATGTTAATTATCTGTTGATGCTGCGATTAAATGATTAATCACTAACCCGAATCCTCCAAGTCTCGTCTCATCAAGTCTTTCTAAGCCTCCAAGTTTCTGGTGATGTTGCGATTAATCATTAAGCCTCCAAGTAGCTAGATTACAGGAGCACGGCACAACTCTCAGTATTTAACGTGGTTTTAATTAATTTCTCGTAGTTCATTGTCTAATTTGCTCTGTGCAAATAAAAAAGAGCATCCTCTAAATAGTAGCAATGAAAAAAGGCGAATTTGTTTTGTTGGCCATAAACTTAACTAAGTAGTCTATATGCAAAGTTCACTTAAATAATAGACCCATGATCAATAGCATTATAATTTTGAATCTAGCATCCATTGTTAAATACAACCCGTAGCATTAAATACTTATACAAAGAAACGGTATGAAATCATAAAGAAGACAAATAGAATTTATTATTATTTAAACAACAATAAATTGCATATGAATTGTGGTGTACTCACTTGAAATAAATCATGACGACCACAGCAATAGCAAGTGATACAATGGACAAACCGTAGCCCGTTCTACATATCGTCTTGATCAGACCAATGTGATTCTAGCAATATGTAACAGAATATAATATCGTTATTTATTATCAGTATAATATATTATTATTAGTTATTAATATTGTAACTCCAAATGAAATAATTAGCCCTACCTTAATTTCCAATTTATCATTGACATTGCCACATTCCTACGTACATGTAGACATGAGAAACAGATCTTCAGAATCATACAAAATGTTTAATAGATTATCTATGGCCTATAAAGTTATAGTAATATTTGTAGTTTTCGTTTCATTAATTATCTGCAATGGCAGGCCTAAGCGACTGTCCGAGACGTCCCTAGTATCGCCGTCAGAGGATGAACAACAACTTATATCACAATTAACTTTTTAATTCTATAATATTAAGTAAATCAAACGGTGATGTTGACAGTCGATGTTGGAGCCAGACTGGAGGTAGAGCTGTTGCTCATACATTGCGAATAATCTGTCCACGTTGTGTTGTAGGCAGGATGTACAAACCATCGACCATCGGGCATGCACTGCTTGCTGGCGTATCCTGGATGCATTCATTTAAAACGTATTTTGATAATGTAAAATAATGATAAAATAATGTAATAATAATAATTATTAAATTATCATTATCGCCGACGGGCATTTAGTGAAACGGTTAGCATGCATGACTCAGGATTGGGTGATGGCTCGAGGCGTGGGAACTATTCCCAGCTCAGCCGACAAAATATCCCCGGCACCCTTATGCACGGGTGTGTATTGGTGCCTGGAAAATGAAAGGCTAATCGTGTATCTGAGCTGGTCATTTGAAGCACCAACAAAAGCAAAGGTACGATTAATCATGGACTGATTAAATAACAAAAAAACAGCAACTAACCAAGGAAACTAGCATGTGCGATGTGTGATATGCGAAAATAGACGAATAAGAAGAAAAAACAATTATTAAGAAAAAGGTCAATGTAACCTGACCACCAGTCTAAATATATTTGTACAACAATAAAGAAGACAATTGCTACCATCGTTCCCGATAAAATATCCGGTATTCAAAGGCATCCTATCCGGTAATTGGTTTAGTGTTCGACTCGGGTTCAATGGGTTCACGATTCGAATCACAGGGCTCACCCATCACTGATGTAGCCGTTAGGCCGCAAAGTTGACGTCAAGTTGTTACTTTCTATCACGCTTTAATGTATGGCCTATCTCTTTTTCTTGTAGGTCTATCGCTAATTGAATGGTCGTATGCAAAAGCGGACCAACGACCAAAAAAAATAATTTTTGTTATTTGCAAAATAGTTTCAAAACCA
>JAQFZF010004781.1:0-10344 GCA_034695365.1 Enchytraeus norvegicus
AGATTTAAATTATGCATATCAAAGTGAACAATATGATACATAGAAGTTTTGTGATATCAATAATACTTGTCAACTTTTCTCCCCTGTTGCTCATGGGGAGATTTATCTTTTAGGAATTCGGGGCATGGGTCCTTCAGTTCGAGGGGGTGCGGCATGCCCGACCGCCTTAATCCGCAGCTTATACAATAAATCTTAAAAACCTTAAAAACCCTTTAAAAAACCTTAAAACCTAAAAAACCTAAAAACCTAAAATTTTCGATTTAGGTTTTTAGGTTTTTTCCAGCCCTGGGCTACATAGATGATACAGGGCCTAAAATAAGGTGCAGTACTGCGCAGAATTTCAAATTTCGCAGTAAAGAAATAGATTGTGCAGTAAAAAAGTTATTGCACTAACATTGTCTGAGTGTCCGTGACTGTAGGCCTAGAATAATTTAGGCTACTGCGCAATGTAATTATCTCGTTTCGTTACTTTCGTAGTAACGTACTCATAGTAACTAAATTACTAGTTAGTAAGAAAAAAATTAAGGACTCTCCGATGCTCCGTTCGAAAGTGTGCAGTATGCTTTCTTTCTTATTTTAGGCCCAGAGATGCTATACGTAGATAGTACCACGTAGATTAGATGAATAAAAGTATTTATAAGGGTTCGTCATCAGTAATCCCACCACGTAGATAGTACCACGTAGATTAGATGAATAAAAGTATTTATAAGGGTTCGTCATCAGTAATCCCTTGTTAATAAACTGTGGCGTAATAATCTCATTTCCGTATATCGATAATTGTAATAGATTAGCCAATCGCCAAGTAACCTGTTAGAACGTACTAGAAATCGATCATTGAGTTGAAAACACCAACCGGTTAGAGAATTTATTATCATTGAAGCTTATGTTTGGGGAATTATTATAAGTTTTTAAGTATCATATTATGGCACACGTATTTGATATCAATTACTCCTACGATATTTAACAAACAGGCCTAATAATTTAATTTAAAAATAATTATAGCAACCGTGCATAATTATTTATCGGCCTACACGAGTGATTTATACAACGAAAGCCGGTGTATAATTATTTAGGCTATAGGCCTAATTAATTTTAATATTTTCAACTACCTACACTCATACTGAGCGAACTTTACGTGTGGGGCACTATAGGTAGTGATATTTCAATAGGCTTAGAACCCTTTATTATGGGTGTAATGGGAATAAATAATTTATGTCATAAAATATGACTAATAAATGATAGCACGAGTAAAACAGTATAATTGCAGTATATTTAATACAATATTAGATCGGATTCGATATGTGGCTGACATCATCCTTGGTCGAACTTGCGAACGAATTTAACTTAATTTAATTCAAGAAACAATTTCTGAACTGACGTTAACCCTGATATTAAATTTTATATAAAGTAGGAATCCGCTAAATGCATGACCATTGCACTCTTTCTCTCTCTCTCTCTCTCTTTCTCTCTCTCTCTCACTCACCCTCTCTCTCTCCTCTCTCTCTCTCTCACTCTCAGTGCACTGCTTTTAACGGCAGGTCCATGGCATATAACTGATAACGTCCCTGACATCGCCTTCGGGTGAGGAATCGGACGTTAAATCTTCATTGTATTGTATTGTATTGTATTGTATAGTTTGTATGCCATATTTTTCTGTAAATAACATTCTTTGTTTGCCATTCATTTTTTCTTTCCATTGGTCTATTCTTACTGGTTTGCTGGAGCCAACACGGACATTGTACATACATAGTCTAATTTATATCATTATGCATTCAGTAGCAAGCCAACAGTGAAGGTCGAGAGTCCTAACGTTATCGATTTATTGACTGATTGATTGATTGATTGATTAATTGAATATCTGATTGATTGATGCAGAACTTTTAACATCATGTCTCCCACCGCTGATTGCCGCCATTAGCAAGCCTACCGTGACGGTCGAGAGCCCTAGCGTAATTGATTGATTAATTGACTGATTAATTGGTGACCAATTAATTGATTGATTAATTGAGTGATACAGAGCTACTAGTACCATGTTACCCACAGCCGATGCAGCCACTAGCAAGCCAACAGTAAAGGTTAAGAGCCCTAACGTATTTTACTGACTGATTGATTGACTGACTGATTGATTGATTGATTGATGCAGGACTACCAACATGTCACCCACAGCTGATGCAGCCAGTAGCAAGCCACCCGTGAAGGTCGATAATCCTAGCTTAATTAATTGATTGATTGATTGACTGACTGACTGATTTGATTGATTGATTTGATTGATTGATTGATGCAGAACACTTAACACCATGTCACCCACAGCCGATGCAGCCGTTAGCAAGCCTACAGTAAAGGTTGAAAGTCCTAATGTGACATACACACCCACACACATAGAGTCCAAGTATGTGTACAGCACCACAGATGTAGAAGTGCTCAAAGACAGGATCAAAGCTGTACCAAGGTCCACTGAGTATACCTTCAAAACTGTCAGGAAGGTTCCCAAGTAAGTAGTCCTTGATGTTTTGTCACTTCTTATAGATGAAATTTCGCTTGTCATGAAATTGGACTGACAATGAGAGGAATACTGATGGATATAAAATAAAATCTCATCGGAAGTCATAATTATTTTGTTACATTCAAATGATTCAATTAGGCTAACAAGTTTCACTCTCCGTGTACTGAACAATGGCAGGTCTACGTTTCCATACCTCTCTAATATCTGTCTTCTCAGTTTTAATTTTCATATCTACCTATCTGGCTGATTTTGAGACTTATTTTGTTTGCAGGGGCCTGCATAAAACCTATTCAGATGGCTAATTATTATGCTCAGTCGGTGTTAAATAAATTGAACATTAGTCTATTGCTACATAATGATGTCAATACTCGTGACGTACTCTATTGTTCCTTAATTAATTAGTGCTCTTTCGAGATATTTGTTTATACTTTGGACATAGGCCTACTTTTGTTTATTTAAACTTATTCATAAATACCTTATTTACTATTGAATTTTGACAATAGATTGATGAAACTTATGTAAAGCGTTCAATGGCTATTCCGTATATCAACGTGTAAAGTATATAAATTTCACTGCTGACTTTAAAATCACTATACATGTACATGTATATATACATGTATATATGAATATCATGATAGAGTTTCATACCTTTCTAAACTCCTATTTTATATAAACCTCACGTGAGCTTCGTTCTTCTGATACCAATCTTCTCAATATTCCTTATATTCGCACGTCAGGACGTCTCCAATCCTTGTCATTCGCTGCTACCTCTGTTTGGAATGCTGTGCCTCCTGATATACGCTCTTACTCTTTTATTTTCAGTTTCTGCAGTAGGCTAAAACATGTTTTTCATCAAATTTGTCAGCTGTTTCTGCCAATCGTGTAGGTAAACCCGGTCACTGAACCGATTTGCTGAGTTTTATGTTCTGTTGAGACGTCCCTGACTTCATCCTCGGATGAGGTAAAGGAAATGTTGTGTGCCATATAAATTACCAATCGTAGGCGCACAGCTGATCCCGATCCTGAGCGATTTCACCAAACAGATGATATTATCATTAATCTGACGGTGAGATCGCCAGCCTTATTTTGATCCATTACGATCATACGCCAGATCTGTGTTTACTTGCGCAATCTTCTACAGCAGTCGGCTACTACATACCAGTTGCTTCCAATTAATCGACCCACGAGATGAAAATAATGCTTGACTAAACTTATAATTTATAATTATCAATATTTTATTTCTGACTTTGATTGACTGATTTGTTGTGAATTTATCGACGTCTCTGACCTCACCATCGGGTGAGGAACCGGCCGTTAAGTTCTCATAGACTAATTGATTGATTGGTGTGTAGATTGGGTGTAATGCTGGTAGGCTGGGGAGGTAACAACGGTTCCACCGTCACTGCTGCGTGCATCGCTAACCGTCTGGCCATGTCGTGGAAGATAAAGGAAGGCATCCTCAGATCTAATTACTACGGGTCCCTCACTCAAGCCTCAACAGTTCTGTTGGGGTCAGACGAGTCGGGTGACAGCGTTCACGTGCCCTTCGGCTCTCTACTACCCATGGTTCACCCCAATGACATTGTCTTTGATGGTAAGTTTATAGCGTTGTTACAGTATAACGTCCGTTTCATCACCTGACGACGATATCAGGGACGTCTTCAACAACACAACTAACTGCAATACTAACTGGTCCACTCAAACGCAGTTAGAAAGTCATAAGTGCTGAAAGAAAAGCCCAAAAAATACATTACAATGAGAATTTAAAGTTCGTTTCTTCATCCGAAGGTGTTGTCAGGCTCCGTAATCAAAACATTTTCAGGTAGGCCTAAAACCTACCTGCGATTAAATACTACGAAACGTTGTGACTAAGTAGGTTTCAAACTATATTAAGATTTCTGTTAGTCGATAGTGGAGTACCAATTCAAAATAATTAAAGTTTTCACTTCTATATATTCAGTTTATATGCACGTTATTGAGGTATTTTGTAAAGCCTTAGCGAGAGTATAATTAAATTGAGAACTGCTATTTAAGCCAATAGCTGGGTAAGGCAAAATTATCATCTATTATTTCAAGAGCAAGGTTTTCTGGTAATAATTTGATACCATAATCTATCTAAATCTGTATATAATCTAAATTTCAATTCATATACATTTATAATATAAGCCAAGTATGAATAATATTAATAATGCTAAAAGTCCTAATAAACAACGGTTTTGCGGCCTTACGTCTACATCAGTGACGAGTGCGCAATGGGATTCGAACCGTATACCCGCGGAACCCGAGTGGGACACTTAACAGATGTTCTACTGGTTCGGCCACCTTAAGACCACTGATTCTACTACGGAATATTATATTAGAGACATGGATATTGCCGTTTATGTAAGGTTGGGATATCTCTAGTTGGAATCTAGCTGATGCAACGGAAAGAGCTAAAGTCCTGGATGTTGACCTTCAGAGACAACTCCGCCCACATATGGAGAAACTTAAGCCCCGCCCCTCTATCTACTACCCGGACTTTATCGCAGCCAATCAGGCGGAGCGAGCGGACAACGTCATCGGCGGTGAGGATAAGTTTGAGCATCTACAGCGCCTGAGGCAAGATATCAAAGACTTCAAGACGAAGTCTAGAGTCGATAAGGTTTTACCACGGCTTCAGTTGTATAATTTCTAATAATTTGATATAATAACCCAATTTAGATTCTATCTGACTTGCACTGTTCCGGATCTTGCTTTCTATTTGGTCTATGTATTTGCAAGTATGTTCTATGAACATCGCCTTTGGGTGAAGAACCTGACGTTAAATTTCACCTTGAATTAAAATGTTAAAGTTTGGTATGGTTAACTAGCCAGCCAAATTTATAAACGAATCCCGGCTAGCTCGTCCGGCGAGATGAATAGCAGCTACTATAATTAAATATATATAAAATTATTAATCTTTATTGCGCCACTTGGGCAAAGAAACACACACAATCAGTGCACAGTCAAGCAATGCAGCAGCAAAAATAAGAAGAAAAATCAAATCAAAGTGAACCAAAACAATCTAAAGAAATTTAACAGCGTGACCTGTACAGTTAAGCTAAATATTGTATGCATAATATGTATGATTATTTATAGATAGAAATAGAGTTAATCAAGATACTATACATTATTCCCCTCACAGGTGATAGTGCTGTGGACAGCTAACACCGAGAGATTCTCAGACATCAGGGCTGGTCTCAACGACACGGCTGATCATCTCATCTCATCGATCAAGCGCAGCGACCCCGAGGTGTCACCATCGACTCTCTTCGCAGTGGCCTCCATCCTCGAGGGGTGTCCCTTCATCAACGGCAGCCCTCAGAACACTTGTGTGCCTGGTGTGGTAGAGCTGGCTGAGAGAGAAAAGGTACATTATTGTTATTCTGTTGTATTGGCCGTGTTGGATCCGGCAATAATAACAGAACATAAGAATAGACCAACCGAAAACTGCATGTGCTTTGTTGACTAACTAATGCAGTGCTACTTAAATATAACTTTTGCCATAGATAGCAAAAGGTATGCGACGGGACTAGATATATATTTGTGTATTAAATTAATTAGGCATTTAATATAATTTTTCTGATTGGTTTATTTTTATGCACATAATAAATAAATGTAATTTAGTATGTTTTTATTCAACAAACAATAAATTTATGTTGTTTATTTTGAGTTATTTTTAACAAAAATAAGTAGAAATACATTTTTTATCGGGTTTTGTTAGAATAAATAAGAAATTTGAGAGAGAGGATTGATACTGCCTCTTACAACTTCTATAGTACTGTGGCTGTCTTCAGGTGTGTCTTCTATTTCACCCACTCTCTCAACGTAGACAGGAACTTTGTACAGGGCGCGCCGTGGCACTTACTCAACTCACTACTTTACTTTTGTTCTCAGTTCGCTACAGTGCCAGAAGGAGATTTCACTGACAGTGAAGACGCGAGGGTCGGTCAGCATGAGAGAGTCTGTATGATGTGGGTACACTGCGAGAAAGAGAGAGAGAGCGAGAGTGAGAGAGTCAGACAGACAGATAGTCAGTCAGAGAGTCAATGCGAGTGACTGAGAGAGAGAGAGTATAAATAGTTCATTCATTGACAGATAATTATATTTAAAATTACAATTACGCTCCACATTATTAAAAAATGTAATGATATTATATAATTTGTTAATTTTTCCATAAGCGACGCCATTCCAACAGAATTAATATTATAACAGCTTCTCCATTTTGGCCAATGTTTAATCAAATGTAGTATAATTATTATTATTTGTATTATTATGGGGTTTAGTTTAAACATATTATATGAAGAATTCTTATTAAGCGTCATAGATGAGCGTTGTATTATTAATAGTACTTTAAAGCTGCTAGTATATCTAGTAAATATTATTCAAGGTGGGGTAGTATTCATTATCAAACAAAGGAGCGGAGCTGATCTAAAGAATGATAATCTATGAATGATTTATGTTGCAATAAACAAATGTTAAAAAAAAGGAAGCCTGAGCTATTGCAGCACGCAGGTGACATAGTAATTAATCGAATGGTGAGGTCGCCAGCTCCACTCTGTACATTGTATACATACAATCCAATTTGATTATAAGATCATGTACACTGGACCTGTGGTTACCTTAGTAATCTTTTGAAGCAGTCAGCCCCTTTATTGACCCAGATTGGGATGGAGGGCTAGGCTATAATTTGTGTGTGTGTATGCGACAGTGTCAGAGACATCAGGTGATCCTGTCTAATGGTCAGAGGGCCGGTTTCTTCCTGGGTGATGCCGCTGGAGTGGGAAAGGGTCGACAGGTCAGAATATTAGAAATAAATAGACAAATTTTATCAAATTTTTGTTTACTATGTGTCACTCATAATTTGTAAATAAAAATTAAATAACTATTTAACGTCCGGTTCATCCTCTGATATATCAGGGATGTCTCAGAAAGTACATATAACAACAGCTGGTCCACCCAAATGCAGCCGAAAGCACATATATATGCTGAAAGAGTAAAGGGTCAAACACTGTGGATGTCTGTATATCCATAAAAACAACGATTAGACAGTATATTGACTACGTTTGTATGACTCATTAAATCTTGTTTCACATCTGACAAATTCATAATTTTCTGGGCCAGTGGCGCTGTTGGTTTAGCATCCGAATCAGGTTCCATAGATTCACGGTTTGAATCACAGGACTCTCCCATCACTGATGAAGCCATTTGGCTGTGAAGCTGACGATAGATTTGACTTTAACTTTTTGTACATTTTTTATTCTTTATTCCTTTATTTATTATCGAAGTACATCAAACAGAAGCTACAATGACATAGCGTACAAACACACAAAAGGTCAGAAAGAATAGTTGTGCAAACTTAATGAAACACTTGAGTGAAAGTAATTGAAATTTAATATGAATAAAGTCATTCATAAAAACTGTAGCAAAAAAGGAGCAAGTAAAAAGGAACAGGCAAACACGAAGGATTAGCAAGAATATAGCATGTTAATCTATGATGGTGCAATTTATCAAATCGTGTTTTATGGCAGCTGTATTTTCACTGTATTTTTAAGAATGGTAATGTAGATAAATATGCATTTAGCTGCAAGCCTAAAATTCAAGAGAGCCATAATTCCGCTCATTTTTTACAATAATAACTGATCTTTATGTATTGATTTTCTCTAATTTTTTCGCGTTGTAGGTGATCATGGTTTCCCAAGAATTCTATTCTCTGTTGTTCAGAACATCGGTGTTGTATTTTGCCCAATATCTGTAAGTACTGATTAATTGTTAAATTGTTTACATATTGCAGATATCAGGAATACTACTGGATAACTTTGTTCGTGGTAGAACGAAACACATTTGGTTCAGTATATCGTCTGATCTCATAGTGGATGCTAGGCGGTTAGTATTATATCCGATATTATCCATTAACGTCGAGTGTGACTCATGTCGACGGTGTTGATGTTAGTGAGATATCGCCTTCTATCAATATAGTTTTTGTGGCAATACCGTTATCGGTAGGTTACCGGTGGTTCTGATCTTGAGAGATTCGTCTCCAGCGCAGGGACACATATTTTCTGCGTGTCTTGATTGAAGCACTTAAATTCGATTTTTATGCAAAAGTAAATTGTAATGGTTAACATAGCCACATTGTCTGAAGTACTATGATTGTAATGGACCAGTTGAGATTCTGTTACATGTTCTCAGAAATGTTCTGTTTGAATGTCTGGAAATACTTTAACTTCACAACTGAGTGTAAAATTAATTCTTAACATTATGGTGTGCATTTAATTATTTGGTATTCTTGTAATATATTGCTATGATAGATACCATGGTAAATGTTAATAATAAAGGTTTAATGTCCGCTTCCTCATCCGATGCTGATGTCAGGGACGTCTCAAAAATATATATCTCAGCAAACCGGTTCACCCAAAATGGTTTGTAAAAACACTTGCTGAAGTGAAAATGAGATAATCAATCAATCAATCAGCAGCTTTTATATAGCGCACTTTAACTTGAGTCTCAGAAGTGCTTTTGAACAGTGAAGGGTTGAGTAGCCTAGCCTGACATCTGCCTCAACCAATGTGGCAGGACCTCTGCTAATCTGGAATGTGAGCGACCAAATGGTCAAGTACACAGAAGTCACGGCGCAGACCATTCACTCAGCCTGTCTTCACTGCGGCATCTGCGTTAGTCGCCTCTACGACACATGCAGTTTTCGGTTGGTCTAAATTCTCAAGTTTCCCGCAACCAACACGGGACGATGTACATTGTAGAGTTACCTTGACCTTTACTATATTAGACTGGTGAATCAGTTGATGAAAAAGTAAAGTTAGACTTGTTAGTAAATTTATTTGAGTACCACAAAGGCAACGTTCCTGACATCGCTTTCGGATGAGGAACCGGACGTTAAGTCTTCATTTACAAATATTAATATCTAAAGTTAGCTTACCCAATTAAATGCATGAAACTTAGCTTACCTGAAATGTCAATTTGAACTGCTCAATTTAATCTATGTAAAATTATTGGATCTCAATTGTTGTTATAGGATTATAATTTTAAGACTCTCTCTGATTACCGAATCCAAACTGATAAAAAGATATTAGATTATTAGAATTATCGTCCTTTTAAACCGGTTAGGTAAGCAATCTTTGTAACATCTCTTATTAGGAGCGAATTTAGGGAGGTTTACCTCCTCCCCTAAACTTGACAATTATTACAATTTGACATATTAAATTTAAATACAACTTTTTACTCTTGACTCCCCCCCCCCTCCCCATCGACCTCGATTTAATTTTTCACCCTCGATAAATATGTATCTAATAAATATTAAGCACCCCTTAAAGAATTATTAAATCCACCAATGTCACTAGTGATACAACAGTCTTATCATGCAATTTATTTACTCAAGATGTAGTTCAGATGGGATAAATCAAACTCAACTAGGCCTGCCGAAATTACCGGCTTATTTTCCGGAAATTACCTGGTTTAGCTTAGTCATTAATTAAATATTAAGACCTGCATTACTAGTTTGCCCGTAAACAGCATAATATATCAAAGATGTAGACTGTGGTCGTACAGATTCCATTATATTTCAAATAATAAAATGATGATAATAATAATAGTAAAGGTTTAACGTTCGTTTCTTCACCCAGGGATATGTCAGGGACGTCCCAACAGTGATAATTATATCACTACAACCCGGCTTAAAATATATATTGGCCACGAAGGAAGAGAAAAATATAAAAATTTAAATAACGAGATCTAAAACGGTGAGGATCCGATGATCAGAAAGCAGACAGGGAAGTCACGGGCACCGGAACTGGGGGGGGGGAGGC
>JAQFZF010004782.1:0-10344 GCA_034695365.1 Enchytraeus norvegicus
ATATACTAGCGTGTTGTATGCGTGTTCGACTTGTCGGTATTGTCAACTTGTCGACTTGATTTTTTTTGTGTGTATGTAATTATTGTAGGCCCCTATGGTGATCAGCTAGATAAGACCTAGGTCTTCTCTGTTGGCCATATTATGTGTGTGTGTTTCGTGGTATAAATCATAGTTCTCTCTCTCTCTCTTTCACTAGCTATCTCAGAGGCGCTTTTTGGAACGATGAAGAGAAAAGTAGTCTAGCCTGCCTTAGGTCCAAACTATGTGGCAAGGCCTCCGCGAGTCTGGAATATGAGCGACCAACTGGTTTAGTAAATTAGTACACACAAAACTTACTCAGACAGGCGTAGTTTCGAATCTTGGCCTCGTACAGTTTATTACAGACAGTCTCACAGCCTCTGAACACTGGGTCACTGGCGAAACCAGTCGAGAACCGTAACTTCTGC
Source organism: Enchytraeus norvegicus (assembly GCA_034695365.1). NCBI lineage: Eukaryota > Metazoa > Annelida > Clitellata > Enchytraeida > Enchytraeidae > Enchytraeus > Enchytraeus norvegicus. The sequence continues at coordinate 447 of JAQFZF010004782.1, forward strand.
AAATAAATATAATTAAATATAAAATACAATACAATACAATGATGGTTTAACGTCTGTTTCATCATCTGACAACGATATATGAGACGTCTCCAACATCGCAACACTAATTGGTCCAATCAAATGGCGACTCCATCATTAGGGTACGGAGCACGTGCCCCAGCTCTGATATTGAGAATTGCTTTAAAGTGTAATTTTCTCAATTCAGATTTTCGTTACTGATCTCCAAAAGCTGTGCCATACATGAAAGCTCACAGAAACATCACACAAGTCATTTAGATAAATATATTACTGCAACTGTTTACTACAGTTTATTGTTTAATGTGTAAAGGGGTTAAAGGTGGAAAGAGTATATCATGGCCAAGCATCTCTATACTTTACAATTATACACAAAATAAAACAATTACCATACATAGTCATTAGTCAGTTACACATATAGGCCTCCATTACAATTACAGTTCAATAGACAAACCTATGGAGGAATTGGACTCCCAGGACCTGCCACTTGGCAGAGCACTAGATAGATAGATAGACAAACATAGAACACAGGTGCAAGAGATTATATTAGTAGATAAGCATGTTATTCGTGTAGACAACGAGAACAATTAACCATGGATAGTGTGGCATGAACTTACAGCTTTAGAGTAAGCCTCGACGTTATCGCAATTCTTCATCGCAGCTGGCCCCACCCCGTTCATCCCACCTGCCCCTTGACTCTGGCCCTGGCCTTGGCCCTGCCCCCTACTATGCACCGAACCTCGTTGGACCGAATGCATCGACTCCACTGTCTGAGTGACAAATGTCTCAGTTTTATGCTCAACACCCGGTTTTGTCGAACCTTTCCCTGACGATCCTTTCGACGATTTGGATTTAGACGATGAACCGGAAGATTTCGACGATTTAGGGGAGGGAGATTTAACTGATGATTTTTCTTCTTTAGCGGCAGGGTCCTCTTTGTTGGGTGAAGCAACCCCTTTATCAGAGGCAGTGGAACCTTTCTTTGAGCCTGCATCAGAGGCGTTTGAACCTTGTTTAGATCCTGCAGGGGATGCTTCTAGTTCTTCTTTACCCTCCGAACTCTGTCCTTCTTCCTCTTCTTCTCCCTCTCCCTCTCCCTCTTCGTCTCCCTCTCCCTCATCTTCTCCCTCGTCTTCTTCTTCATCTCCCTCTTCTCCCTCTCCCTCTCCCTCTTCATCCGGGACCTCTTCCTCCCCCTCACTCATCTCTCCGGCTAGTTACAACAACGATCCTACTCATAGGCTACTTACAGAACTGATCTCCTACTCTTAGGCTACTTACAGAGTTGATCTCCTACTGATAGGCTACTTACAGTACTGATCTCACTATTTTATCAGCAATTACTCCGCATTCCTATACCTTGTTCAAATCAATCAATCAAGGAATCAAATCTCCATTGGTATTGCTGTATTTTTTCTGTTGTCGTTAGTATTTGTCTACTGTCGCATTAATAGGAATGTCCTTGCAGATAGATATTTTCCTTATTTTTAATCCGTGTTCTAAATTTGATCAGCCACTCAACAAATTTGTATTCCTATACGTTATACAAATCTCTATTTGTATTTCTATATCATACTGTCGACTTGGGTAGTTCTTACTATCGCATTATTGGGATTGTAGTTGCAGATAGTTATTTACCTTGTTTTTAATCCGTGTTCTAAATTTCACGCATGTTTTTATTTTGCTTTATAACTGTTTGTTTCTCGTTAGATTGAAATATTTTTACAGATCTACTATGTTCGAATCTCGACACAATAAAGTTTCTTTCAAATTAGAATAATTTTTTCAAGAGTTTCTCATTCTTATTCATATAATGATTTAGTCTTTCATTCGATTGATCTCACTTATATTGGATTTAAATTGTTATGCATTTCGTTGTTAACTGTTTTCAATTTTTCTGGACGCATTTTACCTGTAAATGGGTGCATGACCTTCGATTACATGAAGGTATTAATGTCATTGTAAATACAGCAATCATTAAGAAAATTCTTCCACAATCATTGTTTTCTCTCCGGTCTAGGGATTGGCAAGTGTGTTCTGGCGACATAGAACCGCTTGCAGTAGCATAATCTGCTTGTGACGTCGACATTGCCGTCGGGTGAGGAACCGGACGTTAAATCCTCATTGAATTGTATTTTATTGTTTTTAATTATTGGCTTGTATTAATTTGAATAGAACACCCACCCCCTGTCGCTATTAATCAGTGTCCTCGTTGTACGGAAACAGACGTTAATTGTAGCTTTACAGCTTTTCACGTTATGTTAGAGAATATATCATATGTTCCCGTGTTGGGTCCGGGATATTTGAGAATAGTCCAACCGATGACTGCACATGTTTCGTAAGAGCCGACTAACGCAGATACTGAGGAAGGCAATGGAAAACCACATCAGAAACCTATATTTTTATTGAACGAAGGCATCATTTTAGGTGTGGAAAAAGCAAAGCCTGTGTGACGAGACGGATTTATTGGGTTTGTCGATGGTATGCTCATTACAGAGCGAGATAATTTATTGTGTGTGAGACTTTTTTGTGCTTTGAACTACCTTGTACACTTGTCTAGCAATCCTGCAAATATTAGGGCAATACATTTTGTGTTATTTGAAGAAAAAAATTGAAGATGACACATGTCAAAATATATCGAAATTGAAAATGCAAGTATTTGTTAAAATTCATACTTATTTTGACGGCAATTCAAAGGAATAACATGGTATAGCCATTTATTATGTTTCTTATATAGGCCTGCTATATATCTAAGATAAGATCTGTTTTGCCTTGTTCGCCATTATATATATTTATTATAATATACTGTATTTAACTTTGCAGGTCAATATAAAAAGAGTTGTAATTTTATGTAACCATCAACACGACTCAATATGGATGGATTGAGAGTCTAATTCCTTTTGCAACATCACATGGAAGAGTGCCTGTGATGGATGGGTGGGACAGTGATGCTGTTAATATCCATGGCTGTCTTTCAGCGACCTGTGTCTGGGCATTTCACTCCAAAATAAATTTTCAATTACTGTAAGAGTTTATAATTATTAGATCAATAATTAATTAATTAAGCAATAAAGCATATTTAATAATGCAGACCAAGGGTCCAAAATAGATATTTTAATGGGTCAAATTAGGCCTAAATACAATAATTTTTCTAATTGATGGGGCCAGGATCCCCATCAGGTCGAGGGGGGCATGGCCCCAATCCCCTCCCCCCCTGACCTGTGTTAACTGGAAGCGAGAGATTTAATTCTAGAAGGTATTGAGAAAAAATTCAGTGCAACAATTATCAAATGATTGCCACATTATTCATTTTAAATGTCATTACCAATAGATATTATGCCAAAGTATACTATGTAGCTATAATGTAGGTATTCTATGTAATAGTGCACATTGTAAAGTATAATTAGTATATTATGTAGGTGTATGTATACTATGTAGGTATACTATGTAGGTATACTATGTAGGTATACTATGTTGGTATACTATGTAATAGTGCACAATGTTGTAAATTACAATTTGTATATTATGTTGGTGTCAGGCTTTAAAAAGAATACTATGTAATAGTATAGGCCTACCATTACTACAAATTTCTATATAAAATAAGATGATTATGTAGGCCGATTTGAGCTGATTTTCAAATGTAACATACAGGTTTTCATTCTGCTGGCTAGGCCCTAATCCATTTTTTATTGTATTTCATAAATAAACAAGTTCAGATATCACGTCACTATCTGAGCTTATCAAAGATCATTATTGTCTTCCTACAATTTACTTTTATTTTTCGTTATACTATAATGTAGCAAGGCATACAGGCCTAATGTCAATTAGAGTTGCACTTATAATAGAATTTACAACAATTATTTACTTCTACCAAGTGCTTTGCTATAAATTGCATGGTACATAGTGGAGTTGAGCTTCTATTATGTCTACTACTTTCTGAAGTAAGATAAAAATGTATTTTTATCGTTAGATATTTATTTTTTTTTATTGTCGGTTTTATGGATAAATGGACTTGCACCGTATTTTACTAGTTTTGACTTCTGATCGCTTCAGCAATCCCAAACTGCGTTTGAGTAGGCCATTTAGTATTGCTTGTGTTGTTGAAGACGGCCCTGATATCAGCTGATGATAGTACGGATGTTAAACCCATATTGTATTGTATTGCATTGTATGCTACGGTATTAAGCAAAAATAAGATAACAAAATTCGACCCTGACGAGACTCGAACTCGCAATCTTCTGATTCGAAGTCAGACGCCTTATCCATTAGGCCACAGGGCCATACATCTATTCATCGCTTACTGGGTCTTCTCAGTAGTCTATAAAATTTTATTAGACTTCACTTGTTTGTCTGTTTCACTATAACCAAAAGATCTGAACTGAATGCTCAACGGCGAATAGTATCATATATTTGAATAGTTTTAACATAAAACAGATATTTTTGAGATACCTTTATTTTGATCCCCGGTGTAAACTATAAACTCAATAATAACATGATAAGATTTACTCGTAATTATGTTCCACCAATAGCCGTGTATGAAACAAGTGACTCGACCAATAGTAACGTTTGTTGCATTTGTTGGCCATTTGCCAGACACACTGCAGCTGCATTCACAAGAATGAAAAATATGCCACAACAGTACAACAGTAGGTTAAACTGTGTTGGCCTACTTGTTGAGCGAGATAGAGGATTTTACGAGAACTTAGTATTCGACTAATTCAGTCTCGATATTAAGAAATATCAGTGCCAACTGCGACATAACTGTGATTCTAAATAAAATATTCATACAGAAAATTGCCATAAATCGCAATGCCTGAAATACGATATCTTTGTTCTGCTACTTCTGCTGCAAGTTCTGCAGAATTTGGTAGCATAAGCCGATTTCATAAAATTTGTGTAGAAATGCAACTATAGAATTAGGCAGTCAATTGCCTGATAAGTTGAAATTCTTGACATTGACTTTGACATAAGAGGCAGCCACCCCGGTTGTGGCCTTAGAGTGCCTGCACGTCTACTTAACTCTCCATTGTCCATTAAGTGCTATTGTTAATCTTTTATAGAGCGGAGCTTAATAATTGATCAATTGATTGATTGTGCGGCTTCTTTAACTTTTGTAAAGTCGTCCAAGAATATTTCCATTTGGTAGTTTGGTGTTTCGGATCTCATGCGTTTATTTTTTTGCATATATTTTCACGTAAAACAGAAAATGTATGCTAGTTTACTTTTCGTAGTTGTTGTTTTTGGGTTTTGTTATATTTTATTGGCATTCCAAGATTAATCGTACCTTTGCCTTTTTGACATCGTGACAATGCTGCTTATGGAAGTACACGATAAACCTCGATCCAGGCTCCAGAAACCCTGGCGTTATTCTTTCATTGACTGACCTGGGATTCGATCCTGGATCACTCGCTTCTGAGGCAAATGCTCTACCGATGTCGCTAACCCCCCCCCCACCCTTCCAATCGCTGATGATGCTTCTACATGTAGTTGTAATAAAGTTAAACCCATCCTCAACCTTCATAAATTGAAAAGAATAACTCAAACCAAGATTTGCCACAAATTATATACTAGCACGTTTATATTAAATTTTTATGATCACATTATGTTATGGTTGTTACAGAATGGCACGGACATCAATACACACATACATACACAATGTTACACATACATGTAGCATCATACATGGTAGAACACTTCGTAAGGGAAGAATGTTAATATTATGAATAGAAAAGGATTTACAATAACGGCAGCTAAGTTAAATCTATGAATAACTGATACCATATAGAGTAAAAATATAATATGACCATTAGTATACTGTCCAATGTCCACATTATTGTATACAATAATAGGTAGCAGTACTTTCAACATTTACTCGGTGGTAGTTTGCATCTTCCCAATCTTCTCTTTGTGTCTTGCCCAATCCGGGCATTTACGGTCATGGTTTCTGGCTGTTCTCATTTTCTCGAGGTCCTAATCATTTCTACGTCTAGGTTCATCCGTTCACTGAGACTCTTTGTAATGTAATTCTTTGTCTTCCTCTACAATGTTTATCTTCAATTTTTGCACTTATGATTATGCTTTCTATTTCTTTAATTCCTCATAACATAACCGAAAAGCTCATCTGCTGATACAGTTCTCAGTGCATCTGCTCAGTATTTTATATACCTCTTGTTGTTGTCATCCTATTTAAAAATTCTTCATTCAGGCCACAGTGGCGTAACTAGGTCAAATAGAGCCCTGAGGCAAGAAATAAATTTTGGCGCCTAGCCAGGGTCCCTAACTAGAGCCCCACGGGTCCTGGGGCAGTACACCGGCTGCCCCACCTGTAGTTAAGCCACTGAATGTGGCTTGTGTAAGAGATTTGTAGATAAAATAGATAAATTATAATTTAAGCCATGGACCTGACACTAGGCAGTGCACTGAGAATGATATAGTAACCAATGCGGCATCTGATATATATATATATATATAAGTCTTGATTGAAGAAAAAGAGGCTATAATTATTATTATCCATAAAGTATAAACTACTAGGCCTACATTATAAGTGCAGGGAATATTATAGTATTTAGTAGAATGTAAAAGTACCAACGAGGCAATAAAAAAAATACAGAATACATACGACATCAAGTACACAGTACAATAATTATATTAGTTAATAATAAATAATAATAATAGCTCAAAAGGGATATACAAATTTGGTCCTTGGATGAATAACATCCTTGGATGTTATTCAAATATTTCTACTAAATGGATGTATTAAAATTTAATAATTAAATGAAGTGAAACTCCGGAACTATATTAACATTTGTGTAGATACATACAAACTGCCATTTATTTATTATATATTACCTATTGTATTTATTTATTAACTCTATTGTCTATCTATAAATAATTATACATATGCATATAATATAATGCTCAACTGTACAGGGCATACTGTTAAATTTATTTAGTTTTTTTTCTGGTTCACTTTGATTTTATTGTTCTTTTTATTTTTGTGTTTTTTGTTGCATTGTTTGACTATGCACTGATTATGTATGTTTCTTTGCCCAAGTGGCGTAATAAAGACTAATATATATCATTTCTTTCTCTCTCTGTTTCACTGTCTGTTTCTTTCTCTCTCTGTTTCTTTAACTGACTCTCTCTGTTTCACTGTCATTTCTTTCTCTCTCTGTTTCACTGTCTCTACATTTTACATTAGCAGCTACACACGAGTACTAATATATAATACAATACAATACAATACAATGAGGATTTAACGTCCGGTTCCTCACCCGAAGGCGATGTCAGGGACGTAATAATAATAATAAAGGTTTAACGTCCGTTTTCTCATCCAGGGATGATGTCAGAACTGTCAGGTACGTCAAGGTATAATAGGCATACTTCAAAAAGAACAATATAGAAGTATAAAAGTCCCATATATGCCTTTGATTAGACAAACTAAATATTAATTATATCACTTCTAGGAATAATTTCTTAGCATTCATAGATAACAATTGTAATTACAATACATGTTATTGTAAAGCATACATCAATTCTCCAACATAAAATAGAATAGACAGTTTATATTAAAAAGTTATTAAACTTACATAAACATTTACCTTTCCTAAGTTTAGATTGTAATTGACAACCTACACTGACCTAGGCAGGAATCAAACCTAGACCCTAATGAATTAAATCCAAACATGCACAATTAGACCACACATGCATGATCGGATGGTCAAATTAGAATGTGTCGAATGTATCTGAATTTCTTTTATGATATTTATACTATACGAATAGTTTTGGAAAATAGTACATATAATGCTGCTCTACAACATTGGCCAAAAATTATATTCCTTCAGTTTATGGTTTTGAAAATATTAGCAAATAAAATAAAATAATTTGTTTTGTGGGTTGGTCCAATTTTGCATACAGCCATTCAATTGTGTATTAAATATATTACGTATTTAGTGTTAACGTCCGTTTCATCATCTGACGATGATGTCAGAGGCGTCAATAGCCTATAATATCTGCTATTTTTGCAGCACAGAACTCAAATAGATGCACGACAACAATCACATAATTTACTATGATCACAAGAGGCAGTGACCGATGAAATATAGAAATGAAAGAGTTCATTGTTGAAGGTCATTCGTATTCCAGTATCTGCTTGTGATAGAACAGTAGGTATCTGTAACAGAATCAATCAATCAATCAATCAAGTTTAGAATAAATGAATAAATCAATCAATCAATCATGTCAAGGGATAAATAAATGACTGAATCAGTCAATCAACCAATAAGGAAGAAAATCAGTCAATCAACTAAATCAGGAAGATTAATTGATTACAGATGAGTGCCTTGTTGACTCCAGAAAAACTTGAGAATGGACCAGCCGATAGCTGCATAGGTTCCGTAGAAGCTAACGCAGTCACCGAGGAAGGACAAGGAGACCCACTTCAGAAGTCAATAATTATCTCCAAGATGATATGGCATAAAACATACAGTCATATGGCATAAACCTGTCGTTAGACAGTGAGAAAGAGAGAGAGAGATTTATGTGTCCCTACCCTTCGCTTTGTAACACATCGTCAGTCATGGCCTTTGTGATAAGATGGTCCTCACATCTAAACCAGTGGTTCTTGTACTGTCGTATGTAGCACGTATAGTGACCTGTGTCAGCCGTACCACGATGATTTACCACTGAGTATAGAGAGTATCTGTATCAATCAATCAATCAAACAATCAATCAATCAATCAATCAATCAACCTGTGTCAGCAGTACCACGATGGTTTACCACTGAGTATAGCGTGTATCTGTACAGGATCAATCAGTCAATCAATATTCGGGCCATTGAGACTATGGGCCCGATGAACCCCAGTGAAGCTCATTAAATAAATGGCATCGGAAGTCAGATTGAGCTACATACCCGGGATCAGCGAGAGACCTCTTTTATTTAGAGGAGGCTCTCAATCACTCTGCAGAAGTTCAATGGGGTTTGCTTTCGCGGCTCTTTCAATCTAGTCATCACCAGCAGCCTGGCCTCTATTCATTCCATTCATAGTTATTAATGGTTTTTATAAAGCCCACAAATGGTTTTATAAAGCCCACAGGGCTGTTTACTCCCAAGGAAAGAAAATGCAATCAACCAATCAATCAATCTGTTGATTTTAACATGCTATCGACAAGTTTAAACGAAATTTAAGGTTACAGGTTTTAAGCTATGAATCATTACTTGCTTCTTTGCTCGTCATATGTATTGTCTATCTCCTACTTGTGCTCAACAAATAACTAGAGAAGTCGCCATCATTATTTACACATCAGCATTTTGAAATTTAGCCGAGATTCTTGTCTAAGAAGACACGGGTTCAAATATCAGTCTGTTCCGTTTCTGACTACAGTTTTTCCTAAGGTGCAGAAACAGACGTTAGACTTCGCTCACTAGTGAGAGAGAATCCAAAGAAACATGAGCAGCAGTGCTAACTTATTCTCACAGGACAGTATAGACGTCTCTGGCTCAGAGCCAATGTTGCTGCGAGTAGACGACATGAATGGAGTCATATCCAACTCTTCTGGGAAAGAGACGTAAGTGGAGATCTTCTTGTGGTAGCCTGTCGAGTGCTCAAACCTCTACAGTACATCAATCAATCAATCAATAAATACATCAATCAATCATCCATGATGATATCTAGCACTCTGATTGTACAAACATGAACAGGGTTAGTATTGGGTTACTATATCAATTTCAATTAATTAATTTTTTCTATTCGTGTATTTACACACGTGACAAAACGCATATGCATGTGTTAAGGTCTGACTCATTGCTAGATTAGGGGTTATATCTGGCACACCTCCACGTCTAGATGTCTGTTTTACTTACTGGACGACTGTGTTTAACCTC
>JAQFZF010004783.1:0-10344 GCA_034695365.1 Enchytraeus norvegicus
TTTTCTGTACATGAACTGTTAACGTAAATGCGCGTCCCGGTAGTAAGAAACAGTTGCGAAGTAGGACCTCGCACATCTGTTCTACATGTAAGTCAATCGTTCGTGAGAACTTTTATGCGAAATCAATGAATAGCATGGCTTTGGCATGGCAAGGCTTTTATATGAAGAAATAGTGTTGAAATTCACCCACTATATAAGTACTTCAGCTTTATAGACGAATTGATTAATTAGTTGATTGATTGTCCGACCCGATAGCACATTGGTTGAGTGCTCGAATCGGGTTCCATTCACGGTTCGATTCTCCGGGCTCGCCCGTGACTGATGTGGCCGTTAAGACGCAAAATTGGCATTAAATTCGGCTTTAGCCTTTCTTTAAACCCGTAGTTTGTCTTAATTTTTTTATTCAGCGATAAAAAGCTGGCTGATCGACTGCCAAGTGATCGATTAATTTATAGACCCTTTTATCGGACTCTTATCTTGTAACAACCAAAATGCAACTATAATTAAGCGTAGGCCTAACTCAAAAATTGTTTTTAACAAATATTCTGAATAACGTAGGTCTAATCGGGAAAGATATATTTAAAAGCAGGAAGAAAGAAAAAGAAAGGAGTGCCGTATATTGAAGAGGGCCAGCACAATGACCTGAGAAGCCTGGAAGAAAAAGTGCATATGGCTTAGAACATCACAAACAGGGTGCGAATTACCGGGGGGTTGGGGGTCTGACGCCCTTTGAGCTGAACAACCAATTCGTAACTACCAATTTAACCATATACCTAAAAGTTCCATATTTGTTCATATTTACATATATTATTGTAAGAGAAATCTGGTCCGATCCCCACTTTTGAAATTGTTATATAGGCCTACGCACACTGATTACAAACCAAGTAGAGCAGAAATATTTCCCTCGCGTGTTGTAAATATCCTTCAGAAAAGCAGCAAATGCTGTCTTTTAGTGTTGAGAGTAAAAACGTACCATTGTCAGAGTAAGCCGATGCTGAGTGAGCGATATAAAATGAATTTAATGTAGAGAATAATGTGGTTATATTTACGGATGTAGAATTTGCAGATATAAAGTAACCAGTATTTTAAGACCGAATATCACGGGTTCTAGTCGTCAGGTGTAGCATTTTATCCTCTATGATTTGTTGAAGGATATGCATAATTAATATTAATTATGCCATGGTAACTGTTCAACTACTGCTTTAAAATATCTGTCAATAGGATCATTTTACTGTGTTCGGTTGTGTCTTTAGATTTGGAACTATTAAACGTTCAGCAGGCCTAACCAGTCGTTAAATTGTTCAATGAGAAGTGCGAAATATGAAGTGCCAATTAGCGGCTTTTATTTAACGCACTCTTAACTAAGTCTCAGAAGCGCTTTGAAGCAAGATTGCGTCCTGTAAAGCTAGTGATAAGATTGTCGCTGTCTGCTAGTGCCAAGATGCTTACTTTAACCTTGACCTCATGAGTGACGAACTTATAGGGCCGGTCGTGCCGGTTAGAACCGATTTGACGTTTAGACTTTTTAAGATTAGAACCGGTTTGACGTATTGACCCTGCCGGTTAGAACCGGTTTGACGTTTTGACCCTGCCGGTTAGAACCGGTTTGACGTTTTGACCCTGCCGGTTAGAACCGGTTTGCCGTTCTGACCCTGCCGGTCAGACCGGTTTGACTTATCATTTTGACAAAGACTCAATTGAAATTGTCATTTAGTTAATACGTCATAAATTTAGTCATTTTCTTCAATTCATGCGCTTTCTCTTAACTGTAGCTTAAATAGAATAAATCAGCTATATTTTACAAAGATCAAACCAATCCGCAGTTTACTTATATTTTTCCATAACTTCTAGACTTCTCCTTAACTGGCAAAAGCCGGTTGCGTGACGGTTAATCGACTGGACTGCGGATCAATAGGTCTGCGGTTCGAATCGTAGGGCTCTCCCGTCACTGATGTAGCTCTCTGCCCGTGAACCTGCCGTTAATTCGACTTAAACCTTTCTCTCTCTCTCTAGTGCATTGCTAAATGGCAGATTCAAGTTACATATTCTGAACACAGTCTGCTATCACGCTCACTAATGAACACCCATCGATCATCAAGATGATCTCATCAAAAGGCCATGCCTGTACCACACACAAAATGTTGCCTTTTATCTTTAGCCTTTATATTATTTAATATATGCTCTCAGTCACATAAAATATGTATGCCTAACATATCAGGCTTCAAGTATCATACTTATTATTGCTGCAAGAAAGACGGCTCCAATGATGCTGCATTGTAATTCCAAGCCTTACTATAACTAATGCACGGAAGCATCATTATCTTGCGGCTTTATTATGTGGCGAAACCTTATTATTTATATAAAAATACTTTTACGAGAAAGCAAGTTTCAAAATAAAAGCTCTAGAGAATCGCTGAAGTAAATAATTAACGTAATTGCCTACTAAATTTATAATACACTCGTTTAGAGTCAAATTATTCAATGCCAAATCCGGAAGACTTTTGCTCTATTGTTAATTCTTTAAGGGGAATCAATCAACCTTGCACACTATTAGGCGCAATCAGTGTAATAGACATCCGTTGCAAGTGTAATGAATCCTTATTGTGCATTTAAGATACTACATGTAAAGGCGTCCGTTACAGACTTTAAAAATTAATTATCAGAAACAAAAAAACTGCAATTAGGAAATGAAACTAGAATTAGAAAAAATATTTGGGTAGAAATTTGTGTAACGCACAAAATGGCAATTCAATTTTTATGTCCGCGTAGTGATACGGCTTGATTTGTTGTATTTTTGAGGATGCAAATTTATATTTTTAAAGATAGGCCCCTACTGGATAAGAATTCAGGGTGCAGTAAGTGATTTAGTTAAGCCATAGAACACGATCGTGCTAACTTTATAGAAACACTTTTTCAACATTAAATTAAACACTAGCTGAATGCAAACATGATGAAAAATTGAAATGTTGCTGAAAATGAGCTTTTGCTGCCATTGGCGGTTCTAGCCTAATAAATTAAGGACATCTAAGTTTGGGCCAAAACTAATATTGTTACACTGATCTGGAATATAATCTATTCAACAATGATAATCATGGAAGAATTTTTGGGACAGATGAAAATGGGGGGGGGGGGGAGGGCACGGATCACAAGTTTACAACTCCATTACTTTTTCTTACTTTTTAAAATCTTTTATTTGTAACTTTCAACTATCTGCGGTTTGCAATTATACTTCATAACTGGTTATATAGCCCAGCACAAGTTCTTAGTGTCTTGTCCTTTCTCATTTAATATAATAAAAATCCCCCCTTCATTTACATGTCTATGCTACAGCAGTCAGAGTCAAGATATAATAAAGAGTCAGATGCTCAATGTAAAAGCATGACACCGTGACAGTTTAGCAGCTTTATAGATGATATGCGTGATTTCTCTGAATCTCATCCACCCCCCCCCCCCCTCCCCCTATTGAAACCATTTAACCATAATCAACACCTGGACCCTTGCATTGCATTATTAATTTAAGTCGCCTAACGAGGCCATTGCTGGCAGTTCTGTTAATATTAGGTCGATCTAATGTACATGTAGCCCCACTTTTTGGCACTTTTATGTACAGATGTCCAATCAACTTTATATGTAGGCTGGCTAATCGTAAGGCGAAATAAAAGATAATGCTTTCAATTAAGAGCAGAGTTTAAACATTTAAAGGTACGAGTTAAAATTTAAAAGTTTGAAGATTGAGAGGGTGTGTGGTTGGACCATACCTTTAAAGTTTGGTGTCTCATTTCCAAATTAACTTTAAGGAGGGAGTCGGTTTGTATCTTTGTAAAACGCTTCAAGGAAATTGCTGTCCCACACCGCCCTCTTTCGGCATTATTTAATTTGCACACAAGACTTAAAATATCTAATATAATTACTCCAATTCTCATCAAAGCTAGCTAACAGATAAAATCTAAATTGGATATGCAGAGAATTTTTAATTTTCCAACCAATAAAATGTCAATAATTTAATGCTCAATATTGTTTTAAGTATTATAGATCTCGTATCGTGCCACGTGGTCCAAATAATAACTATCCAAATAGGCTACTGAAATAGACCATAAAAATTTAATGACAGAAATTAATTCTCTCATAAAAGCACGTCACGTTATTAATCTATGTTGACATTTAACAGAATCATGTTCGTTGCTTATAAACATAAAACATTTTAAAACGTAATTATTTTTTATTGATTGTTGTTCAGTAAGTAAGCTTATACTAGACGTGGGCTATCATGGTTTCTGGGGAATTCTATCCTTTGTTCATATCATAAACCTTTAAAAGCTAATCTAGTTTTATGTCTCAGTCCGTCTTATTTTTCATTCATTCTTGAGAACTCTGTGGTCTAATGGCAGCACAGCGGCCTCTGCATCATTAGGTCACGGGTCCAAAGCCCAGTGAAGATCACGAGTTGCAAGTCTTAAGCAAGCTAGTTTACTGAGTTTATTGCTATAATAGCAGCAATCGGTGTGCCAAGACACACTCTTGTGAATGCAACTAGCTAGCCGAATTTGGAAACGAACCCCGACTATCTTTCCTTCAGGCGATATCAATAGCATACGCTACTATTACTATTCTGTTTTGTGCAGTATGCCATCTACCCTATCACGCGGTGGAAGTGATATCACTGAGAGCAGAAGATTACTACAAGAGAACAGGAATGAGACCCTCCTCTATACTCGCTAACAGATTCATCTACGTTAACATTGTGGTTCAGATGCTCGTCTTCATATCAAGCTGCTGTAATCCCATCATCTACGGAATCTGCAACAGAAACTTTCGTTAGTAGACTATTCATTTCTGTTTATTTTAGCAGGCTATTTATTTTGCCATTTCGTTAGCAGGCTATTTATTTCTATTTATTTATATATATTTTTCTATTTGTTTAATTGTTATTTCAAGCTAACAACAGAAATACATGTAATTTTACAATCATGTTGCACTTTGCTTCTGAGACATAGTTAAGAGTGCGCAAAAATATGAAAGTAAGTAAATGGTTGATTTTGTTTTTATTTTTTACTTTTGGTTTACGTCTTTATTATTGTACAACTGGGATAGAATTAGTTTGCGATTGTCGCGTGATGTTTATTTTTTGCAAAATATGCTCATCTAGATTAGATTACACTGTACTCGTTCCCGTTGTAGAACTAACATTGGCACAGCCATTAGACAGTTTTAAGGTGCATTTTATCTGGGGAAGCACTTTGTCCAATTGTACCACATGTTACCAATACGTAAGGAAAATCACATCAATCAATTTTCACTATATTTTGTGGGGGAAGTTTTTAAATTGAGCGAGGGGGGCATGCCGTCTTCCCCTCAATTGCTACAAAATGTGCACTTTTGACAGTTATTAGACCCATTGGCTCCTTCTCCGATTCCCTTTCATATAAATGTAAGGGGTTACTATAATCCGCTATCCCCAGATCAACTATTTAAATAAAATCGTCATCCGTCCATGATATAGGCCTAATATAGAACCAATTTAATAATCCAACTGCACTTCATCCAATTCAAATCTCAGAATACAGATCCGTATAACCGATTTGCTAAACCACAATCATACCATCGTAATCCGTGGCATATCCGCGATACAGTAAAAGCAATTACATAATTAGGCCTATCTCATTTATTTATTTATTTATTTCACGTTACCGTACAATCATACATATTCAATAATTCAGTTCAACGAGAAAAATGACACAAAGGCCCGAAGGTGCTAACATGTGTCCCACAGAAGTATTGACTTAAAAACACGACATAAAAGCCAATGCATTAGACAAGCAGGTAGAATAAAAATAAATAAAAATATATATACAATCTGTAAGTGATGCGATACCTTTACCATCAGATTTAAAAAGCAGATACTTGTTAAAATTGATATAAAATTATTGTCGTTTAAAAGCTTAAACACTATCCAGTAAAACCACATCATCAAGCAGAGAGTTCTAAAGTTCAAATATTCTAGAAGCAAAAAAGTGCTTCCTTTTATTGAACGATTGATTAGATACATTGGCTCACTGATTTATTAAGTGATGGATTGATTGATTGAATAATTGATTGCGATTGGTAATTAATAATTGATAATTGATTGTGATTGATTTATTGATTGGTTTAGACAACTCTACAGACAGATGAAGTCAAGAACGTGCCCTGTGGAACCAGGTTAGATGAAGCTTCTGATAACAAAAAACAATTTCATAAAAAAGTTATTTACATGTTTAAGTTTTAGGCTATCAATTAACACAACATGAAGCAGTAAATTTAGAGTGCTCAGCACTAAGGGAAAATAGGGAAAAGTCAGGGAATTAGGCTGACAGGGAAAAGTCAGGGAATTTGATGCTAAGTCAGGGAAAAGTTTGATAGTTTCCCTTAATTTTTTTTAAAATCTCTAGTAGTTCGCACAGTTGAATAGACAATTAGACATGACACAAAATAGAATGGATTAGAAAAACATCAGTTAGTTATCAAAATGGGATATGTATAGTCATCTATTATGATTAGTCATTTAGAGACTTTTGTTCGTAAGCCCGCGATTTTAAACTGTACTTGGCGACGAGCATAATTTTGGGAAATATTGGTCAAGGCTAATTTTTGGAGGTCAAGGAAAAGTCAGGGAATTTGAAAAGGTCAGATCGCTGAGCACCCTGCCCATATGTAACATGTTTTGGATCGAAAACTATGGTAGCATTTAGGTGTGATAAGGGCATTGGCTTGGCATTGTGATTGGATCAACATGTAGGATTTGCCAATGGTGTGCTCTTTATAAGCGAAATAGTAGGTACTGCAGATATGAATTTGTTCCTTGGACCTACTATCTTTCAGGGCACTGATTAGATCTAGGTCATTGGGAAACTGAATAATCTACTTTATAATTTGCTTGAAACTTTATGGATATAGAATTCACAAGGAAATAGAAATGATGGGTGAGAGTAAAACCATCGCGGATGAATCAACAAATAGACGACAATAATGGGTAGCTGGCGCCATCTCACAATGAAAGATTCTCTGTCAGAATTTTATTTGATGGCGCCCCTGGCGAAAGAGAATAGGCTTAATAGTCAACAGAACAGTTACTGCGAATTATACTAGATTCCGTGGAATCATTCACAGGCTAAATACTAGTATTAATTAAAATAATAGTGATAAGAAAGGCTTCAAGGTCTGTTCCCTCATCCAAGATGATGTCAGGGACATAAGGATAGATAACAAGAGCGTTAGTGCTTGTTAGAAAACGAGACTTTATATAAAAGTTAACAATTATTCTTTCTGTGTAAACAAATTTTGAAGGATTTAAGTATAAAAATATTTGAACTTCTGATAGATATTTGTGCAAAACTTTACTAGTGGCTTATATAACTTTAACACAGATCTGGCGTATATGATCCAATTACCAAAATTGGATAGTATAGAGAGTGGCTGGCGACCTTACTGTCGGATTAATGACTCACCTGTGTGCTGAGATCGCTCAGGATCATATGTCTAGGATCTGCTCCGTGCCTACGTTTGATAACGAATATGGCACACAACCTTTACCTTGTTTTTATATTAATTTGTGTGTCATGTGAAATGTAGTATCTGCCTTGTACAGTTCTCTATTTCTTTTTATATATCAAAATAGGCATTTGAATTTTTTGCATAATTCAACATAAAAATACCTTTTTTGTTATTGCATATTTTGAATATATGAACGCGCCGTTAAGATTTTCTCGATCTTTTGTTTCGCAGTAGTCGCAGAGGAAAGTCTGAAACAATACAATATAATTTATTATGATGCTATAAATTTTAAGTTTAACATCCGTTTCCTCAACCAAGAATGATATCAGAGACGTCATATGTCTATTGTGTATCTTGATACAGGAAATACATCTAACTGATTGCTCATCGAGAATTCTCATTAGCCAGGTGGTATTATACTTAGAACGGTGCTTTATGTATAGTATGCTAAATTCTACTTATTGATTAATTGATTGGTTAATAGTCATTCATTAAATTGTATTGTATATTGTGTGTTTGCAGTGGAGGTGTGATGATATATTTTGATAGAGTAGAGGTGGTCAACATTCTGAGGGCTGAACATGGTAGGCTATTAATTGTATTCTCTCTTTCTCTCTCTCTCTCTCTCAAATGGCAGGTCCAAGGTAAATATTCTGAAACACAGTATGCTATCCCGCTCACTAATGCGCACTCCATCAATCATGAAATTGATCCCATGAATAAGGCCATGCCTTTACCACACCTAAAATGTAACCTTATTCTTGGGAATATATAATCTGACTTCCGAGGTGATTTCCTGTTGTTTTCCCCAATACATTACACTAAATAATACAATGCAATTAAATGCACGATTTAGTGCCTCTGAGTCTAAAGAACTATCTCTTAATATTGTATTCTAAATCAAGGAGATTTTACTATATTGATTGATTGACTGACTGATTGATTGATTGACTGACTGATTGATTGATTGATTGACTGATTGATTGATTGATTTCAGTTTACGACACAGTGAAGAACTATACGGCAGACTATGATAAGACACTCATATATAACAAGGTGCACCATGAGCTTAATCAGTTCTGTAGTGTTCACAATCTACAAGAAGTCTACATCAACCTGTTTGGTAAGTCAATCCATAATAATAAGAAAGGTTTAACATCCATTTCCTCATCTAAAGATGATGTCAGGGACGTATATAGATATATAAGTTGGAAGATACATAAACGGCTTTGATATGTGGGCAAAAGGCTTGCGACCATTGATACTTAGCCTTTAGAACTGGTGTCACTTGTGTTTACAATTTTACACAGTGTCACTATTGAATTCATTGTCCATTTAGTGCAACTGTGACATTTTGCATAGAGCGGGGCACTATCTAAAAGTGATTATTATTTTTATTATTATGGACTTACAATAAGCCTTACATATCGATATCCGGAGAAAGTTCTGTTGGTGTGGAGCATCGACCGTTCTTGTTCCTGAGTCATCCAGTAATTGCTAACAATTCACTGTGCCACTGGATTACTCTGTACGTTACCTCTTTTCCACCATAGATATGAAATATTTTGTCTGCTTGTCTTACTTGCTTGTTGATTACCAGACTGGTACTGTTTGGGATCTCGTTTTCTCTTCAGCTCGTGTTTCTGCCAACGGTTTGGGTGAACCTCTTTGCTGAGATATGTGTTGTTAAGACGTCCCTGACATCATCCTTGGATGAGGAAACGGTTAAACATTAATCATTTTTATTACTTGAGACCTATGACAAGTTGCAGGTCAAGTTATAATGCAACAAGATAGGAGGTTTCGATAGAGATCTATGTTTATTAATAATTAACAAAATCTGAATATTTGGATTAATATCTCAATAGATTATAATATAAAGGTGTTTAATTGAAATAACTGTCGATTAACAGATTTAGCAATTAAATTTGGCATATTGTTGTGAATTCTGAGATTCTGAGAATTCAAATAACATATCACTACAAATATTTCAGCTTATTTTTAACCGGTAGTGCATAGCGAGTGCTAACAATCAAACGGCTGTCCACGTGTTGTTGTGAAGCACACAATAGATTAATCTCGATATGTCATATAATAATTCTGTATATTTTTTTTACTGTGTGGAGCCTAATTGATATTTTACAAAATTATTGAAAACTGTAATATTTTAATGCTTAACTATGGTGAGTTAGAGGTTGATCCATACAAAGATGGCAACACCCTTGCATCAACCAATCACAATCATGACCGTTTGATCAGTGATTACCCTTAATTAGGTGATGAATGAACAAGTTGACTGCGTGATTGATGGAGTGTGTTCATTTATTGGTTCATTTATATATTTATTGATGCATGTTCAGATTAGATAGTTTAAGAACAGCTCTACTAAGTGATCTCAATACACTTGCTACAGGGCTGAGTGTTGATTGATTGATTGATGTACAGATCAAATAGATGAAAACTTAAGAACAGCTCTACAGATGGACCTCAACACACTTGCCCCAGGACTGAGTGTTCAGGCCGTTAGAGTTACCAAACCTAAGATACCTGAGCACATCAGACAGAACTATGAAGCTATGTAAGTACTTTAATAATAAGAAAGGTTTCGTGTCCATTTCTTTATTCAATGATGATGTCAGGGGCATACCAATTGAAAACTGGTTCACTCAAAAACCGATATGAAAGGTGTTTGTTGAAGAGAGTTAATTCAAACTATAGCTAGGCCAAATCTTGCACCTGAGCTTGGTGTAAAGCAGTCTCGAAGACCGGTCATTATACTGCTATTGAAATTGCTTTTGAAAAAAAAATAGAGAG
>JAQFZF010004784.1:0-10343 GCA_034695365.1 Enchytraeus norvegicus
AAATAATTTTCCAATTTCGGTTCCTGCGTCAATGTAATTGCAATTAACTTCTATAACGCAGGTTTATCAACACTTATTTGTTCATATCGATGGCAAGACAAGTTACGACGAGCCGGAATTGGAGGTATAATATCCATTTATAATATCCTCTTCCTTTTGCCACGCCTTACCGGTCTCACAAATTTAATGAATATTTTTCAAATAATTTGGTCTAACTGAAAAATATCTTCCGTAATTAAAGTTATTCGGGGTCGCGATTATATTCAACTTATATACGTTAACTACTATCTAATCCAGGGTGGCAAAACTTTTCTGATTGGCCAGCCTCACAAATATCACTTCTTAAGCTCGCGAGCCGCAGTTACATTATTTTAGAAGCTTGCCGTGCAGTAAATCATAAATTTTAATAAATCAATCAATCAGAAACTTTGAAATGGCGCACTCTCAACAAAGTCTCAGTAGCGATTTAAAAACGTACCCTATGATTTGTGCTGAATGTAAGTAGTAAATGCTTTATATTTAATCAGTTATAGAAATTATTTATTATTGTGAAGTATACAAATTCCGCCATTATACTTACCTGCGGTGTATTGTTAGTTATCAATAATTATTATAATCTTAATTATTATAATTGTAATTATTATAATTCATGTTAGATGGAGTTTACATTGGGTCGCATGCCTATTATAAAGTTTATCTGCAACACAATTTTAAAATCTTAGACTAATAACATCGAAACAGTGTTTTACAATTCAAGGCATCAGCACATTTCTATTTAACTATTTTTGAAGAAATCTCCTCTAGAGCCGTACAAAATCAGTCGGCGAGCCGATCACGGTCCGCGAGCCGCAGTTGGCCACCTCTGATCTAGCTCAACAAAGACGGTACCCGCTATTTGATAACTTTTATTATTAACTGTTAATTTTCAATGTATAGATTTTAATTATTAAGCTAACTTTTCAACGTGATTAACAACATTCAATTGCAACCGAGCCCCTGCAAATATGTTCAATTAAATTTCCTTTGGACCATGTAATCCATGATGAGAAAGTTTTAATTTGAAGATGCGGGGTGTTTGTTACCTTCTAGTATTATAATTTTTTTCCCTATTGTGTAAGTAGGTTGATGTCTTATTTGTTGTAGACAATCGACATATCTCAGATTCAAGATAAATTTCCAGATCACAAAGGAGGCCTAAGAGATCTCTATGACCGGGGCATGCAGTCAGCTTTCTATCTCGTCAAGTTCTGGGTAAGTATTGCTCAGACTCTGGCCGGTAGCTACTTGGACCGGTTTTCTGGATATTGGCTTTGCACTGGATAATGGACGTTTAATTGTATCGCCTTTTTTGGCTTTGGTATCATAGTGCTCGATTTCGTCGTAGACGACGGTACCGTAGCAATCTAATTGCGTTTTTGTTATTGGTAATGTTATTCATGCCAGAACGGTACATCTCTTGCTTTTATTGTGAATGTATCCTGGATTTGGTAAACGAGATTTGGTATGGGGTTTGTTAGGGGTTTGTATATGGGATTTTTGTGGACCATACTATATCATACATACAGTCTCATTTGATGCCAACCGTTTATAACACTTTATGTTTTACTTAATCACTATTAAACATTATTTTGTCACATTTGTAAACGATTCAATTTTATTATTTTCAGTACCTTTAATTACAAATTTGCTTCTAAAAAATATATGTCTTACTCTTCATGAAGAGAGAGTATTTGTAATTCAAATGGTTAATTCTGTTTAATTAATTATTATCTCAATCAGTCTTAAAAGATTAGCTTTCAACAATTACTACAATTCATCTCTTTTTGGTCTACATTTTACTGCCATTTAGACGATTTCACAAATCGAATTTCTAAACAAAATTCATGTGAAAATATCTATTTAGTTATTTCGTTTCTTGAAGTCAGGTCCAATGCACGAATGTTGAAAGAAATCGGTGTATGGCATTTATGAATAAACAGTATTGAATGAATTTAATGTTAACCTATCATTTTTAATTAATTAATTAATGCGTGCAGTTGCTGAGGAGTCCATTCTCGCGTACGTCGGACTAACGGAAATACTACCAAAAGGAATATTGAATAACTATCGAATTTAATTTGAACTCCGTCTAAAAGCAATGTTCACTTCGCTTTATATTCATTTTTTAAATTTTTTTATATGAGCGGCGAATTTTGCAAGTCATTTGATATTATTTAATTAATAATTGTAATTACAGGCTGACATGAACGCAAAGGTTGAAGACAATCTGGATGCTTTTTACTACACATCCACAATGTAAGTAAAATTTTGTGTTTCTGCCCTGCAATACCATTAAAAGATTTCATTTATTAATTATATTGATTAATTGATTGATTGATTGATTGATTAATTCATTGATTGATTGATTGATTAACTCATTGATTGATTGATTGATTGATTGATTTAAAAAAAATTACCCTAGTGTAAATAGCCCAGTGGGTTTCTAAAAACGATTAATTATGCGTAAAATGAATCGTTGCCCGGCTACTCGAGATCGACTAGAATGAAAGAAACTCGAAAGCAGGCCGCATAAACCTCTGTATAATACAGAAGGAATAATTAATTGATTGATTAATTGATTGGCTGATTGATTGTCAATGATTGATTGACTTAGTAATTTTAGCATACTTGTGCCGTAAGGTGAACAACGCTTCAGTCATTGTTTCAATTCAAGTAAAATCTGTAAAAAGTTAATTTATTACATATTTAAATTTGAATTTTGTCATATTTTAAATACAATTTAAAATCGGTTCGCCTATTACATCTATAAATACTATTAATAGTTATGATATATGCCCGTTGTGCTATGATGCTGTTCTATAGAATTTAGTATTTAAATTTATTTTAGATTTGAAAGCAGCATAGTAATGAAGATTCAGTGTTCAACAAAAGTTTGTTCGTTTGGCAGACAAGTGGTGGAGAAACTTGAGGTTTGATCAATCTTTCGTACCGTTATCAATGGTTTCATAAATTGTTTATTTAGTATTTTTAATGTTTATTTGTAACTTAGAAATTGTTCATAAATTAACAGCTTTCGTTAATTAATGGCATGCTTGAATTTGACTGATATTACGATTTTGTACAATGCAAAGCAGAATTAACCTCGGCGTTCAAGTTTACTAATGATTCGGAGACAAAAATCGATAATATCAAGCATTGAGCTTCAATATTTGATAGAGTTTAAGTTTTGGTGAATAGTAATAATTGTAACTCCGACAGTTAAGAAGTGAGTAAATTATAATAAATAATAATAATAACTTAATTATATTAAGTTATTGCTTTACGCTACTAGACCTTGATTAGCGTCACATTTCAAATAAATTATGAGTAGGCTAAGTTTAATCTCCATGTAGGCTATATAATGATTTTACTATTAATCATTACGCTAACACTTACATCATTCTTTTGTAGCACTGAACTTTAATCCACTCAACCTAGTTTTTACTAATTTATATTAAACATATAAGCAGTGCAATAAACATACTCAATCAGTATAGCACAGCTGTAACTGTTTATTATCAACCTATTGTAGAAGGAGTACGCTCGTGTGGAGGACGGTAAGTACTTGTACAGATTCGACAGATCCTCGATGTGTGACTATCTCGTCAACTTTATCGTCAAGTTGCGTCAACTGCCCGAGGCTTACATGATGAACAGTGTGCTGGAAAACTTCACCGTCCTTCAGGTTAGCACTTCAACCTGTATAATAATGTTACATAAAACAGTCTATGAATGCCAATTGGCCTGGGCCAATATCTGTTCCATTAATAATAATAAATATTAATTAAGGTTTAACGTCCGTGCAAGTCTAAACTGTCACTGAGGTTGTCATTTAAACTGACGTTAAATTGGCTGTTCTTAACATTAACATTATATGCATACTCTTATGCATAAATATACAGCAATGTTATCATATTATTGCATGATTTACAGTACATGAACAAATTGAACATTCATGTAAGTTTTTTATTGATAAATTGACTGCTGTTCAAAGCAATGGAGAGTAAAACAGCTTTCTATAGGTTGGAATCCGGCGGCCTGGCATTCTCGACTTGGCATTAAGCTCGCGACCCCTGGCTCCAACGACAGCTCTGTTATCACAAGAACTAACGAGATTTCCCGCACTTTTGGTCTATTTTAAACTGATAAATAGAAATATATTGAAAGGTACTTTGAGCTTAAATTCGCTGTGTAGTATTATGTCTTTCAAGTCTTGCACATTGGAAATAGTTTTTTATAGTTGTTACTATACTTTATTAATTTTTATAATTGTTTTATTCTTATTATTTCAGGTTGTGAGTGACTGAGACCGACGAGACCCTGCTATGTGTGGACCTAGGTGTTTATGTTACAGGTTGTAGGTGACTAAAAGATCCTGCTATGTGAGACCTATGTGTTTAAGTTACAGGTTGTAAGTGACTATGAGACGAACGAAACCCTGCTATGTGTGGCCTATGTGTTTATGTTACAGGTTGTAAGTGGCTACGAGACGAATGAGACCCTGTTATGTGTGACCTATGTGTTTTTGTTACAGGTTGTAAATGACTATGAGACCAACGACACCCTGCTATGTGTGGCCTATGTGTTTATGTTAGAGGTGGTAAGTGACTACCAGACCCTGCTATGTGTAGCCTATGTGTAAATGTTACAGGTTGTAATAGACTATGAGACCAATGAGACCCTGCTATGTGTGGCCTATTGTTTATATTACGGATTTTGAGTGACTATGAGACCCTGCTATGTGTGGCCTATGTGTTTGTGCTACAGGTTGTAAGTGACTATGAGACGAATGAGACCCTGCTATGTGAGACCTATGTGTTTATGTTACATGTTGTAAGTGACTTTGAGACCAACGAGACCCTGCTATGTGTGGCCTATGTGTTTGTATTACAGGTTGTGAGTGACTATGAGACCAACGAGACCCTGCTATGTGTGGCCTTTGTGTTTATGTTACAGGTTGTAAGTGACTATGAGACCAATGAGACCCTGCTATGTGTTTATGTTACAGGTTGTAAGTGTCTATGAGACCAATGAGACCCTGCTATGTGCAGCTTATGTGTTTATGTTACAGGTTGTAAGTGACTACGAGACCAATGAGACCCTGCTATGTGTGGCCTATGTGTTTGAGGTGACGGATGGCGACAGTGGTCCACAGCATCACATGTATCGACTCACTAAAGAATAACTGCTTCACATTAAATACATCTTAAATTCATCTTAAATTCATCTTAAATACATCTTAAAATGTCAATCATTTTAATTATATTTGCCAATTCGTTTTATTTTGTTACTAATGTCTGTGCCTTGATATGATTTGAAACTTGGACTGTTTCTCAACTATAAACTGTTTCGTGAAGTTAGTAGTAGTGCAACATTCCGCTTCGTATTTTAATTGTACGATTATTCAGTACGGTCCTCGCTTACGTGATTGTCTGTAAACATGAACGTCTGTCATGTGTGACATTGTAACGTTAAGCGATTATTATTATATATCGATTAATTATGGTAAACTCGTTTCATCTTCATAATGCGTCTGTTTTTGTGTAATGTTAACTCATAATTAAAAAACGGGTCCGGCGTATGTTTGTAATGGAACAACAGCTAGGCTGGCGACATTGCCGCCAGATTAATGACAATTGTCACCTGTGTGCTGAAGGCGCTTAGAAATTGGAGTAACTCCTCACTAGGAATCAGTATTGGCTCAGCGGTACTTTGACCTATTGAACTTACTTGTATAATTAATAGGTTCAAGTGACTCATGGCTTATTAATATTCTGGAAGCCACATTTCTATTTATATAATATCTACTAATGATAGATATAGTTATGATTCCTGCATGTAGCCTATAGAAACGTATACGCCTGCTGCATTCTCAATCTTCATTTTAACGTTTTGATAGAATATTGGCATGAAATAAAAATGTTATCAACAACGGTAGAAAAACTTGTGCTTGTATTTTTAATTCTCTCGATTCATTGATGCGATTAATTGATGTCAACTATTTAAAGATAACGCAAAATATGATATAGAGGTGATGCAGACTGCTTGCATTAGGGTTTCACGTCCGTTCCTCATCCAATTGGACTGGGCTGAGACGATTACAAGCCATACCCGTGATAACTTAGAAATTTTATGTTGCAATCATCCACTAAGGCCCGGTAGTTGCACCGAGGGTAAGGGTAAGGATAAGGGTAAAATTATAATGGGAGCTATGTAGAAACCTGAGGTAACGTTTTTAAACTGAGTATTTGCACAAATTTCACCTCCGGTTTTGACTATACAGAAGGTGAATTTGTTATCTCCTAATTTCAGAGGGTAATAACTACTAAACAGGAGGTAAAGTTTTTTTGACCAAATAATACTGAATAAAATTATTTGTTTACAAAAATTAATTAAATGTTATTTTATTAATTGGATTGAATTTCGGGTGTTTCATCTCGCCAAATATATTTTAGCCAATAGAATATAGAAACATCGATGTATAACAGCTGAAACTGTCTTAAATCGGGCACACACCAGTGAAAACGACGAACTAATTCACATTGGAACGATTTTCATAGACTACAATAGTTTTAAAAACCACAACCTTTTATTGTTAAAAATTTAATTACCGTACCGGTAAATAATTTCGCAAGGATTTGTATTCTGATTTGCTGCCATTCACCGATTTTCAGGAAAATGAAAACCAAATATTTATATAATTTCTCCATTTATTTAATTCTCGTTCCATTTCTCCATTGATTAATTATCAAGTCATTTATGACAAAATGAATTTGATATTAATTTAAAAGTCCTTGTTGTGACTCGTTGCCATAGGAACGAGCAGTGTGGCCATATCAAATAATAATTTTTCTGAACCAGTACAGAGAGTCCGAAAGTTAATGCAAGTAGTGAAATTATTTGACAACACTGAAGGATAAAGATTTAACTTAATTCTCTAATTTATAACTGCATTTGTTTTTTACTTTTCTTATTTAAGATGCTCATTAATTCTAAGCTTAATGGAAAGCCAACTAGGTCAGTGACCTACAATCTTAGCCAATAGGAATTCAGTAAAGGGCTTACACCAGAGGTTAAACTACCTCTGATTCTTTTTTCTTTCTCTTTCGTCCAAATATCCAATTTTATTTTACCTCTTCTTTCGGCCTAACCACAGGTTATTTTTTGTAAACACAGGTAGCTTACTCTCTTATTTTACTCTCCGTCTAACTACTGGGCCTTAGTGTGGAGCCGATTCCGTTTCTAAGCGCTTTCAGCACACAGGTGACATTTGTCATTAATCAATCTGTTCGTAAGGTCGCTAGTCTACCTTTCGATCTATTACGATCATACGCCAGAGCCTTGTTAACCTGTGCAATCTTATGAAGCACTTATCAACGTAGGCCCGTTAAAATATTAAAAGTAGGCCCTACAATAATTAGACACTAGGTCTATCAAACTCTAAGCTATCATAAAATGTACGAAAGCAAATCTGTTATAAAAATTATAAAACGATATCATAATCTGTCATAGAAACCATGTCGCTTAACCTGTCTATTAGCCTATAAATGACAATACAATACAATGTAATGTGAGTTTAACGCTCGTTTCATCAGCTTACCACAATATCAGGGTCGTCTACAACAGCACAAACAATACTAACTGGTCCTCTCAGACACTGTTAGCAAGCCACAAATGATTAAAAAGAACAAGGGTCAACACTGGTAAAACATATGACGAGATTCTACAAATAATGGAAAAAAGCGCATTATTTTGAGAAATATATAATTACAATAATTATTAGCCTATCCATCGTAGGCTTGATAAAAAAATTTAATCGTAGATAAAGATATAAAACCGTATTATGCTCTGCTTAAAAAATCCAAATGCTATAAAATAAACACAATCATCACAAAATGAATGCCTAGATTTAACATGCTAAAATCTGCCACGTTAGTATTTTCTTCGAAAGATAATTATAATTTCTCTCTTAAAAATATGATTTATATCCTATCATAAAATATGGGAACAATTTTTATTTAATTCACAAAGCATTTTTGCCTAAATCTTTAGCTTAGTTTTAATTATCATCGTGTTAATTAGTTACTAAGGGTTGAAATTATTATGCTTCGCCATAACGGTTACCCCCTACTATCAGACTTAGCCTACATGCAGACATGAATAAAATATAATTTTCACCAAGCAAGTCTTATAATCAAACGATAATTGAGATTAGCTAGTTAAGATTCGAATGACGTAAAATAGCCTGTGGTTAAGCCTCTAGCTTAAGCTCTATCTTCATGCTGTTTCACTCCACTGGTCCTCCTCAATTTACGAATACATCGTGGTTTGTATGAACTGAAACAAATACAAATTTCAATCATAAATAGAATAAATTGTTCATAGAATTGCTTAAGCATGTTACTGACTAATCCGTCCAAGCGGTATTTATGGTAAATCTCTTCTCTCAGAAGTTCAATAATAGAATCCGCCCTAGGGACAGTTTTAGAAATATAATTAACTTTAAGTTATACAAATCGTAGAGTAGGCTGGATATAAACTATCATGCCTAGGACCTACCTGATCAAGACCGAAGGCGGCGTCTGTACCACCGTGACTCATTTCTTTGAAAATATCTGTTGTAATAAAATATAAATATAAACTATTGACTAATCTCACACAATTAACAAAAAAGTTTCCTTGAAATATTATCACACTTCAGCAAATAAGAGATGTCAAAGTAGGCCTAAATAAAAGGATTATTAAATAATACTCAAAAAAGTCGGTTTTATTGTCGACTGCATGTACAGCTCGAATGGATAATCGGCAACGGGACACGGCCTCACTTTCTTAATTTCTTTTCTGATAACCAACCAATTAAACTAATTTAAAATCTTATAATTTAAACTATGAATGAATATCGGTATGGAATAGAATGCACAGAGATATAATATTATCTGTATTGTGAATTGATCCAGTCCAGACAAGAGAACATCGGACAAACAATCATCAGGTTATTAACTCATCACACACAGAATATGGTAACTGTTTATTGCTATTAGTTCTAGCTTACTTTCGTGTTTAGTAAGGTATGGAAGTGTTCGATACGTTTTACGTTAAGAAGTGCAAATTGGACATCCAGTACTCAAGAAATTTTGACTCTACGTGCTCTTTAATTAATAAGCGCCTCTTCTAAAGAGGCGTTATAAAATGTCATTTTGTTTTCTATTGTATTGCATTGAATAATATTTTTTCAGACGGAGAAATTGACAGAATAAAAGTGCCTACCAGTAATAAATACCCCTGTGCAGCACGTCCCTATAATTGATGACAATTAATCAACAAAACCATGGAAAGTTCGCCAGGTCCCTAGGTGGCGCCTCGATTAAAGCATCTCGGCCAGGCTGCAGTTCGATCACTGACTCGAACAATTTTCTGTTCGAAACTGTCATTAAAATTTCGGTTATGCCATTTAATATCTCAATATCTCATTTAATATATCAATGGCAGAATATAGCAGGAAGAAAGGAATGAAAAGATTTGTTACCAACCGAACATGGTAGTCAGCCTAGCAATGCAGTGGATATAATCATCGAAGTACATCTTGCCGTCTTTGTGGCAGTAGCGCTGTACGAGAGCGTTGAACGTCTGGTTGCTGAGGCGTATATCTAGAACATAATAATGCACAGGTCCCAGGACTTTATTGTTGATCACAGTCCCCGTTGGATAGCCTAGTAGGTGGCACGCTTGCCAGATGAGGAGGTAACGGGTTCGCGCCCAAGACGGATCCTGACCCTGACATAGCCTTCGGGTGAGGAACCGGACGTTAAATCCTCATTGTTTAATTGATTGATCCGTCTGTCTGGCAGTGGCCTTTCTTTGGAAGCGGAAAGAGACGTTAAACTTATCTTTAGCGTGTTATCTTCAGCATTCAATAGAGTTCATAAGAAAAGTGTTACTAGAACATTGAGCATCAGTCTTCATCAATTCAGTTTCAAGAACCGAAAAAGCGAATTGACGAAGGATTATAGGGCCTACACAAGAGAAGCCCCAATTAACCGGGGTGCAAATTACCGAAATCTGGTCCCGCTCCCGCTCCCCCTTGAAATTGTCTAATAGGCACACGGTACTAAAGTATATGCCGACACCATAGGCAGGCATCAAAATTGGTCTATTTTTTAGTTTCTTGAACCGCTTCAGCCTAATCAACGGGTTTTCACATTAATGCAACTATAACTGTTACTAGCGTGTGCAGGCACTAACTTATGTCATGCACTAGGCGCATAGTACTAAACTGCTGTGTACTCTGTGGGATAAAGCACTCA
>JAQFZF010004785.1:0-10343 GCA_034695365.1 Enchytraeus norvegicus
CTTGCTTAGTTTCTGTTTTTGGTATTTTTTGTAGTCTTCCTTCCCACTGGTTAATCGTACCATTGCCGTAAAGAGCGTACTAATGCAACAAGCTCTGATACACGATTAACCAGTACCGGTGGCCTTATTATATTTCTGTAGTCTGAGCTGGGTTTGAACCCATGACTCTTTATTCATCTCACGCTGAGCGCACCACGCTAACCACTAGACTACCGCCACCGACTAAAGAAAGTAGTCTTAAAGTCAGACAACACGTTGCATTACGTTCACCGTCAGGTAAGTTTACTGGATCAAAAATCGAAATTAAATATTATCCTAAATAGGCAGTTACGATAGGCAATTAAGATAGGCAATAACGCGCAATTTCAATTCATATGGCTATGAATCATATGATGAAAATGATAGGATTCGCTGATTTTAACAATTCAATTCCGAATAGGGCCTATATAATCTAAGAGTCAATACTCAAAATATAGGAATCTTACAAAGTGCCTATCTCACTCCAATATGGCTTAGAAGTTAGAACTCCGTTTTAAATGAGTCTAGCATAAACCAGAAGGTGTGTCGCAACTAGGCTTATCATGTTGTCTTCATTATAAGGTCTCCTGAGGGACGAAATCTTAAAACCACTTAATTGTTTAGTTTTATTTCCAATTTTCTAATTGTATGGCTTATATCGTGATTTTTATTCTCTGTTCACTAAAAATGTGTAAAATGATTGCATTATTGTGGTTTTGAAATAAAATAACTAACGAACTAACTAACTTACTAACAACTTCCTAACTAACTAGCTAGCTAATAATTATTATTATGCAGCATGACATGACAAATGTAATAGTTCATATTATGGTATTTATGTGGCCTATGAATTCATTGAAAGAGAAATTCAGACCTGTACGACATACTACAGAAATTGACGGGTCTACACTCTACAGTAACTATTCAACAGTACATTGACTCCTTATACCATTATGAATTTAGAATTTATTATTTTATTTTATTTTTATGAATTTATTCAATTTAGTATTACATTAGTTCAGAAAGATAATAGCCAGGTAAAGAAACGGCTAAACGGAGTTCGGAATGATCTTGGGCGAATAATGAATTTTACCGAATATGTATTAGTCGTGATATAGAAAATACTAATGTTAATTATAATTATTCAGCTTTTGCTATGTTGTTGCGAACTCTCCTGGTGGATTCATCAAAGGGAAACGGACGCCAAATTTTAGTGTAAGCCTTTTCGTTCGCATTGATCAGGGTGCTAGGTAATATTCGGGATGTGGGGATTGATATGGGATAAATCCAAATCCCAGATACCAATCTCCTAACAAGTCCCATACCATATCCTGAATATCCCCGATTAGCCGCAACACTAATAATTAAAATAAAGGTTTAACTTCCGTTTCCTCATCCAACGAAGATGTCAGGGACGTCTCAACAGCACATAATTATTATATCTGATATCTCAGCATACCGGTTCATCCAAAACGGTTGTCAGAAATATCAAAGGGTAAAGCTAAGTTTTACTTCTGTTTCCGTATCGAAAGATACTGTCAGAGACGGACCTGGCTGAATAGAAGACGACATACTAAATGATGCTGTTCCGGTGATCATAAGACAATCCTTGCTATAGTTCATGATTTTCATAGGCTATATTGGACATGGATAGGAGCAAAGCACTCAAAGAATGATTGGTTACAGTACAAAGCTATAACATTTTTCGGTTTTTTCAGTGTTTTTTCCTGTTCGTACAATGATATTTTTACTAAGATAACAATTATTGATTTTCTGTAGCCTAATTATAATACTATAAGGCTATAATGTAGACTAATTTTACAAGTCTATGCTCTGAGTTACATAAGTATCCGCCAATGTGCTACAAAAGGTTATAACCTCAAATGTTTAAAAAAAAATAGTGATTCATATAGGTCTAGTTATGCCTAGATCACTTATCAGCTGCACCTGGCTTTATTGCACTAGTATCATATAGACCAGACAAGTTGCGCAATAATTTATTAGAATGATTTTGATCAATTAATGTGTAATTTTACTTATTTCGGTATTTAGAACTTGATAGTATACGCCGATTTTCTTAATATTGCTTCGAATATATAAATCAAGCAAATTTTGCTGTCTCGTCCCATTATGCCTATGTAAGTAAACAAGCTAGATGTAATAAATAAAATAAAATTGTAAATTGATAATAATAAATAAAAAGATAATAATAAGAGCCTACATAACGTTATTGCAATGATGATATCATCATTATAAACTCTCGGATTTCAAATCAGTTACATGTATTGACATGTAAGCAGTGTTACAGTAGGCCTAATACTATGATAGCATTGAATTAGCCTTGATTTGCGTCCATCAGCTCAATTGTAACAGTTTCTAATAGCGCGCCTGTAGCGACTAATTTCCGTCCGGTGTAGAATTAACTTTGCATGATTGATTGATTAGGTCTCTGCTGTGATTGATTGAGGGAATATGGATATGATCAGGGTTATGGTTAGGGTTAGAGTAGGTTATTGGTTAGTGTTTAAATTTCTTTATGTTCATTTTGAATTCGTGAATATTTAGGCAGGCCTACAAATATATATTGAAAAATCGGACGGAAATTAGTCGCCAGTCAGTACAGTATCTTCATCAGTGTTTCCAGATTATTTTTACAAAAAGTAGCCAGAAAATCCAGAAAGTAGTAAATAAATCACCAAATGCCTTGTAAAGAGTAGCCAACAAACCACTAAATCGAATTATTTTTATTTGTTACCATTTAGTCAAATTTAGATAAATTTTGCGTTAGGCCTACTGTTTAGAATAATTAGCCTAGTAGGCAGTCTTTAGTACGTAAAAATAATTTGCAATTCTTTAGCATTTAATCAACTGCATGTAGATAGCATTACACTAATAAATGCCTATGGCATGAAACTATTCGCCTCACAATCTGCACCGCGGAATCGGTCGGGCATGGACCGGGGAGCGGGGCGGGGGAGGGTGGGGAGTTGGGTGTTGGGGGGTGGACAAACAGAAATGCGAATGTTTTACTTTCCAATTCTAATAGTAACATTACCAAGTTAGCTAAATTGCAAAAATTGCGCTCAGTTTGTAGTTTTAAATTGTGTACCCTCTCAGTTCTTCGAGGGGGGGGGGGGGTATGGTCGAATGGTTAGAGCGTCGGCCGCAGAAGCAGGAAATCTGGGATCGATCCCAGGTCAGGTCAACAACAAGAATAACTTCAGGTGTCTGGTAGATTAGTGGATGTCGGCGCTTGCTGCATTGTGCGTTCTAAATTCTATGGTCTGCCTGTAGACGCAAAAAATTAGTTGGAGAACACTTTGCAAACTGTGAAGGTTTAAAGCTGGCGTACAAAGCATACCTAGAGACTGCTGGGGAAGAAGCTGATAAAGTTGATCAGATATTGCCTGGACTAATCATGACTGGGAGAAAACATTTCTTCCTCGGATGCTCTCAGCAGTATTGTATAAGCATGCATCCCGTCGTTTGCATCATCTGTGCCCGAAGACGAGCACCCACCCTACCCGCTACGTTCCAGCGTGGTCCTCAGAAACATGCCACAGTTTGCCGAAGCCTTCGACTGCCCTGACAACTCAAAAATGAAAACAAAGGAAAGCGATCGGTGTGAGATTTTTTGACTTTTTTATCGGAACTAGTCGAAAGAACTTGAATTAGAAGAACTAGTTGAAAGAAGTTGAAAGGTCTTACATGTAGCCTATCGGAGCCACGAAATGGGCTACGTTTATACAAAGAAAGACAATATAGGCCTAAATCTAAAGTTTAACATACAATTGGAGCTTATGTTTAAGGTACATATTTACTACTATTTTTAATTTCGTGATTGATATCAAATATTCCAGTAAGTCGCAGTCCAAATTGGATTTACGTCCAGTAGCGCTATTAGGCCGATTTATAATTTCAATATAATCGTTGCTAGACCTACGGTGGAAAAAAGTTAAGTTTATCTTCGTTAGAAGATAAACTGAACTTTATAATGGAGGTGATAGGAAATTACATCACAACAATTGCAGTAGGCCTATTTAATAAGGCTAAGGCTAGCGGCCGAAGTTACGTCAGTTTCATCTCTTGACAGATATTTCAGTGACGGGCGAGCCTCGGATTTGAACCCCGCACATACTGATCCCTAGGCGGAAACCTAACCGAGGATGTAGCTGATGTAGCTACTGGCTTCTGCCAGTAGTTACATCGAATAACCCGAGGATGACAATCAGGAAGTTTATCAAGATAAAGAATTTAAAGTCAGTTTCATCATATATATAACGAAATCTGTGTGACATGGAGTAATATGATTGTACTAGGAATCACTGACTGTCAATATGTTACTTTTCCTATATAAAAGGCTAAAGCCGAATTTTACGTCAGTTCGCGGTTCGAGACAATATCAGTGACGTGTGAGCTTTACAATGCGAACCGAGTACCTGTGAAACACTGGCGAGACACTTAATTAGCTGCGCCATTGAATTAGTTAGTCATTGTTTAATAATGTCTAGTTTATTTTATAAGCTTATTGTCTTCACTTCAGCTCCTTCACGTCACCTCATCCAAGATATCCTTGCTTCACCTCACTTCATCTCACTTGACTGGTGAAAAGGCGATCAAACTGGGGCTCGCGGATCCTTAGAATCGTGCGCCTCGAGTGAAGATTTTGAATATATTAATTTAATTTTTTTATGTCCATTGCAAAAGATACCTAATTTCACTGCAATTATATATATTATCAAATAGCAACTATATATATTTATAACTATTAGTATCTTAAAATTAAATGATTTGACAAAATTGTTAGCAAATATTTGAGAAACGTTTTACAGTTGTTTTTATTCAAAATATTTACCTACACACATTGCGAACAATGTAAAATGCAAATGCATACGAATGAATGTAAATACTAGCCCTTCGGGTAGCAATATAGAATTATTGAACCGCGGTTCGCGAGCTTCAAAAGCAATGTGACTTCGGCTCGCTCGTCAGACAAGATTGGCCACCACTCCTGCGTCTTCGTTAAATAATTATCTTATGTTGTTGTTCTACCAATCATGGCTAAAAGCCACGATTTGTCTAATTACGCACCAGGCTATGATACAGTCATCCAGAAAGTATCGGATTATCCTGATGCTGTTAGTTAGCGAATGAGAGTAAAGTAGCTTTATGAAAGTTATACCTCGTTCATTGCATAGACTGAGTATTTGAACCCACGGCCTCTAGTTTCAATTGCGGGGTGCAATCACAGGACCACTGAATCACTCTTCACCTGCATTAGTCGCCCCTAAAACCACGTGTTAACGATGTCAACTACCGAATGCGATTGTAGGGAAGTTTCGAGCATTTCATGAATTTTGAATACCGGCACTTAATTCTTCATAATCTGTAGATTCGATTAAGGCTAGAGATCAACACGGTGTCCCGCAACGCGGTGAAACCGCAGTGCAATGCGGTGTCAACGACTCACTGCGGTGATCGCGATTTAAAAAAAGATTTATTCCACCGTCACACACGGTTCACTGCTTGCGGTGTCACCGCGGTGATCGGATTCTGCAGCTTGCGGTATCACCGCGGTGCGGTGATAAAAGTCGTCACCGCGGTGATTGAAAACCCAGTTGATCCCTACTTAAGCTTCATTTTCTTAAATTCATTTTTTATATTTTGGTCATGAGTAAATTTCACATGACTTAAAAAAAGGCTTTGTTACATATACGAATTATTAATTTATTACGAATACCTATTTAACAAATTTCTTCGTCAGAACAGCTCAAGGGATCTTTTATAGTGTTTATCAGACGCAACAATTCTGCTGTTTATATTAACGAGGGTAAATTTAGTTTAAACTATTCAGATGCGTCGAAACGCGGTGACACCGCGCGCAGTAAAACCGTTTGAAATTAGAACGGGTTCGGGCGGGACACGTTTTGATATCAATCCAATGGGTCACATTCGGAGTCTAATTGTCAGCGACGTTTTGATCTCTAGTTTAGGTTACCTCTAACCCAACCCAAAATCCCGAACCCAATCCCTTATCCCTAATCCAAATCAATATCTAACCAAACCCTAATCCTGCCCAATACCCTAACCAATGCACTAAGTAGAATTTAATATTAATCCTTTATGAAATGTCTGAAACTTCTTTTTTAATCAGAAAGTCGCCTTCATATTGCAATTGTTGTATCAACCAAATCAATGGTAATTAGGCGAGAGCTGCCATCCTTGTCAATATTTATCACTTTCGCTGATCAATTGTTACAAAAGTAACCTTCTCTTCACGCCATTTCATATCTGATAAGAGTCCGGAACCATCAGACCAATGCCCGGAGAACTTGCATGATGAAGAAATTTGTGAGTCAGGAATATAATTTCTATCATCATAATTATATAATATCCTTTGTATGGGAGCAAACTATGACATAATCTTGCAATACATCGGTAATATTCTTCTTTCACGTGTCTGTCCGATCCGGGAGTTGATGATCAAGGTTTGCTTAAAGTTTCTTTCTTTAACAGATCTGATCATCCCTACTTATTCAACGTTTATCGAATCACTGAGGCTCTTTGTACAGGAAATTATTACAATTTTTGTATTCTTTGCAACGCTTCCCTCAAATTGTTCGCTTTGCTTTAAATAATAATTGGCAATATCTATGCTAAACCACGTTGAAGTTTCAATTTATGATAATAATAGTAAGTACATTTATATAGCGCCGCTCTATGCAAAATACCACAGTAGCGCTAAATGCACGATGAAGAGTTAAGTAGCCCTACAGCAAAAGGTCCAACTGATGTGGCAGCCACGACCTCCGCAAGTCGGAAATTTGATAGACCAATTGATCAATAACACAGAAATCATTGCACACGGCTACTAATCATCTCCACTGCCGTATCTGCTTTAGTCGCCCCTTATGAACACGCGCAGTTGTCGGTGGATTCAATTCTCAATTTTCCCGAACCCACTCTTGGAATTTTTCCAAAGTCACTCGGGATAATTGGCAATACTTAATTTGCGTTGTCCATTTCGATGTCTTCAAGGTGACAAGTTTTTGTTTGATCGCTATTTATCCTCTGTGATCCCTCGGGAGTAGTGGTAAATTTCTCGTCAACATGTTGTAAGGGTTTTCTAATTTCCGAACTCTCACGATTGTCTGAATTCGTCATACTTCTACTAAAGCAGCAGCACAGTCGATAAGAGAGATTCCTAACCAAATCAGTGATGTTAAATTGTGTTCTCAATTTGAGACTTCTTACCGAAGCTCTTACTTCATTGTAATTGACGGCATAAATAAATGGATTTATACACATGTTGAGATACGACAATAGGACCAATCCATATACAACTGGGCTTGTTATACTGAGTGGAAATCCGGCATGATATAGAATTACGTAAGCAAATAGTGGACTCCAGGAAACAAGAAATACGAATGTAATAATGACGTGAGTTTTAATTATGTTTGCTGTAATTCGCAGAGAATTCCTTTGAACAGACGTGCTAACGTAACGCAATGCCAAGGCTCGGGAACGAATCTTCATAACAATTCCAATGTAGCAGAATGTAAATATCCCCAGCGGAACAACAAATCCCCAGATTGTGCAAAAGAAACGATATCCAAATTGAAAGTTTGCATTCTCACTGGTAATCGGCATACATGAGCCGTTGACGATATTACCTAAGATTTGCAGGACTGGAGCAGTTTGAACGAAGCCATGAATCCAAGTAAATAGAATACTCAGACACAGTAACCACTTTCGTGAATGTTCTCTGTGCCATATTGAATGAACAACCAACATATATCGCTCAATTGAAATGAGTACCTAAAACATAAAATAGTGAATTGTAGAGCACATAGTAGTCTAAATTTTTGAAAAAAATGTGAGCACAAACAAAATTCGACAAATAGAACTGGCCTACGAAACTGGCTTTAGGCCTACCAATGAGCCAGGGAAACGTAGAGTAGGCCCCTATGTTTCAATTTAGTAGTGCATTGATACGCTTAATTTGTTTTTTAAAAATTATAGAATTGACAGCCTTACCAGATTTGTAATTGAATTGATGCACGCTGCTCTAAGGATGAACCCACTGTGCAAGAATTTGCACCTTACGTATCCATAAATTCCATCGTAATTTCCTGTTAGAAAATTTGCTTCGGATCTGATCCCTTGGATGTATGTTGTCCCGCGCACCCACGAGGTGTTATGATGTACCCAAACACAATATGATATGGCTAAAAGAAGGCATGCCATCATGTCCAGGGCAGATTGGTTTATAACTAAGATATTAACCGTTTGTTTTCGAAAATGACTGAAGAAGGCCAGAGAAATAAAAATAAATCCATTGGCTAGTGAGCCAATTACACCCACCAATGTTGAGCAGACAGTTACGTAGACCTCTGCATTTGAACGAGTCATCGTTGAATTGGATTGATTTTGAAAACTATTCATTAGTTCTATACTCCTAGAGCGCTCCTTTCTGAACAGTCGAATTTATCTAAAAAATAAACTATAATAAGAATAAACAATTGCAATGTTTTATAAGATGATTTAGTGATATTATAGGCAAACTATCAAAATTACCAAATTATGATTGCAGAATGAATGGGGTTTCATACGGCTGATTTATGTACGCCGATGACTAAGTCTTAATATCTGCGCTGGCTGTTGCCATGCATTGATACGCTGTGAACATAAAAGTACGATTAACCACGAAGTAGTAAAAAATGGTAAAACACAAAAATTGAGAAAGGAAACTAGCATGTGCGTTCTGTCATGTATGAAAATATACGACAAAATCTTAACTAGCCTAGTACGTCTAGGTTTAGTCTTTTTCAAAAGCGGTATCTCATTTCGTTTCGTATCTTTTTTTACTTCTTTTATGGTTAACAAAATTTTAACACATTTACAAGCAATAGCTATAAGCATAATATAAGTATAAACAAGTAAACAAATTAGAAAGTGGCGACCAGTCTAGGCTCTGTGAAGTTAAGCAATAATAGTAGCCATAGTTTCATATTAAAAATAAAGTCTAGATTTAAACTTTTTAACTTCAAATATCGTCGATGTTTATAGTTTTTCCTATGATGCCCAACTAATAGACTATCCGCAATAATTATATAATATCCGATGGTGAGATCGCCTATCCAATCCGTATACGAAAGGATCGTATTCGACAGACCTTTGCTAAATTTTTAAATGCCGTTTATAGAAATACTTCGA
The DNA here is from genome assembly GCA_034695365.1 of Enchytraeus norvegicus. Taxonomy (NCBI): domain Eukaryota; kingdom Metazoa; phylum Annelida; class Clitellata; order Enchytraeida; family Enchytraeidae; genus Enchytraeus; species Enchytraeus norvegicus. Next base: position 9,235 of record JAQFZF010004785.1, read on the forward strand.
AATAATGATAGCCTACAGTTAAAGTACTGCAATACGAAACGGGTTCGTGGCTTCAGCCTCCCGAATACAGCTGGCGCACTACAGTTATAGCGGTAGCTATTTGCGGGCTCAACACAGAATTGTAACATAATTGTTCAATGATCATTCTATTTTATTGTCTAAACATTATCCCTAATCAGATAAATACTGAAAAGAAGCTAAATGCCCAATCGACTTCCATTAAATTGTGTTTTGCCGATGACACAGTTTTAGTAGTTTTACTAGCTGCCATTGTGCGTTCATATTATGCATGATATCTTCGTCAGATGATGAAACGAACGCTACGCTACACCCAATGGCGATTCTAGATCCAAAAATTGGGGGGATATGGCCCCCCGGCTCCAGCCTTGAAAAATTGATGGAGGGAACCAACCCCTGAATTCCCTATCGGTGACCAGGGGGGGGGGGGGGGATAGGGGAGTTCCTGATCTGAGGGAAAGGGCGAGATTGGATTATCTTGGAAAACTTTTTTCTCATTTTTTTTCTTTGCCATTTTTATCATTTTGTCTTTTTTCATGGTTTTGTTTCAATCTATTTTTTACTTCGATTATAGTCCCGCTTCACTGTTCCCCTTTAGAAATCAGTTTGGACCCGCCACTGATTGGGGTGGAGACTCCACCAGCCCCCTTAAAACTACAACTCAATGCATTGGCTGTCGCCATCAAGGCTAATTAATTATTTTTTGATGTTGGCTCAGGGAAACTTAAAATAAATACATCAACCGAAAACTGCAAGTATTTCATAAAAGCCGACTATGACACAGACAGTGAAGACAAAATGGCTACAGTCGTGGTATATAGGCCGATGCCATTTTGAAGATTAGAAATGTTTTGAAATGAAGGTAGGCCTATAGAGAAAATAAAAATAAAAATGGGCCAATAGGCTATAAACAATTTTTTGTACTCTGACAGCAGCCTACATTTTATAATAGATATATACCCTGAAAATTATAATAATAAACGTGATTGTGTATTCGTCTTTTAACCAAATTCTATTGGCCTACTATATCTAGATCTGCACTCATGAATATGCATGGTCGGTGAAAACATAGCCTAGTTCCATTGGAAACG
>JAQFZF010004786.1:0-10341 GCA_034695365.1 Enchytraeus norvegicus
CCCCCAGTTTGAAAAGTCTAGAACCGCTACTGCCCCCACCCCATAACCAGATTTTCTTGGCAGCTCCATATTGTAGGTTATTGATCTCTCGCTGGTTTTCATCTACCCCCATAGGCCCATCTGCAGGTGTCAGGCTGTTATTATATCCCACATATCACACTATTGATGTCACTCGGGAAATCCCCGAGTGTGTTCGGGAAAATTGAGAATTGATCCTACTGACAACTGCGCGTGTTCGTAAGAGGCGACTGAAGCTGATACGGCAGTGGAGAGTTGATGGCTATGAGGCTATGATTTCTGTATAATGGATCAATTGGTCGTTCAAATTCCAGTCTGGCGGAAGTCAAGGCTGCCTCATCGGTTTTGGTGCTTTGCTCCATGGCTCTCTATTGTCCATTATATGGGTCTTAAGCATCTAATGCTTCCTGATCAATTTTAAATGTTATGTTATGTTGTAATGTTACTCAGCGTCTTCGTTTTAAAAAGCTGTTAAGCTAAGTTTAAGGTCTGTTTCCTTATCCAAGGATACTGTTGGAGACGGAGCCAGCTGGGAATCGAACCCATGTAGACCATCTGCTAATCAGGCAAGCTTGTAATCGACTTAGCCATCCAACCGGGACATCGAAATTTGTCATGGCTTATCACCCTGACACCGCCTCCCGATGAGGAACAGGACGTCATTGATTGGCTGAAAAAGGTTGCTTCAAATTTGTCTAACAATAATTTTCGTCTGGAACCGTCACTGTATTCCACTAGGTGCACAGTACTAAACTGCTGTGCACTATGCGGGATAAAGCTGTAATAGGGTTGAACTAATTTTGAAACGGTAACTCGATTGTGTTGAGCCATCTTGAATAGAAGCTCCTGGTGCTTCTGAACATTGACGTTAAACACACTCAAACCTACTGCAACTGTTCAACAACTCTAGTCAACAAAATATAATTAAATTAAACCCCCTCCCTCCCTAAATTCACACGGTTTAACAACTGTGTGAATTAAGGAAGGGAGAGATGGGCGGGGTGGCTCCTTAGTTTGGTATAAAATGAACTTTTTCTTACTCGTTTTGTACCCCGTGATTCGGGCTTGCAGATGTTGCATCATAGGCAGCAGGGTGTGTAAACGGCAGCCTGGTAGACTAGGCCCAATAATGTCGATTGCCGGTGGCGGTAGACTAGTGGTTAGAGTGATGCGCTCAAGCGTAAGATGCTTGAAGAATCGTGGGTTCAAGCCCAGATCAGACTACAGGAAAATTATGCCACTGATACTGGTTAATCATGTACAGAGTTTGCTGCATGGTGCGCTCTTTACGGCAACGGTACGATTAACCAGTAGGACGGAATACAACAAAAAAACACCAAAACAGAAACCAAGAATGAAAATCCTGTAAACATGTGCGGATGACATGTGTGGAAACAAAAGAATATGAGGTTTTCAGTAAACAATAAAAGTTGAGCAATAATAGACGGAAGCGATTAACAAATATCACTTTCTTTTACTGATTTCTGAACAATTTATTATTATTAATTATATTAAAGGAAAAGTCAATATTAATATTGACTTTTCTAGTCTGTTGGAGGAAATCTATAGCAAGAGTACGATTAATCTAGTCTTACCAACGTTTTGCTTTAATTACAGACATGCATGGATCTAGGCTGCCACACCGATGGTGGAATTTGACCAGTGGCCGCGCCAAACCAGGTCGCACGACCTGGTAGAAACCCTCCGACCTGGTGACCAGACATGCCCGATTATTATATTGTTATAGAATAACTTTCTTACGACCTGCTTTTTATTTTTAAAGACCTAGTTGCTCGCCGGTCTGGCGACGCCACTGACTTTGACTACTAAACAATCATTTCAGCGCCACAGTGGCTTTTGACATCGAGAATCACTTTAAAAAATAGGCCAACGTGTTGATTGATTGACATTATTCTTATTCTCTAGCGACAACTGCGTTTGCCAAATAGATAAAACACTAGATAAACTGTCGTTAGCCCGTTGTTACTGTAAATCCGATAATGTTAATTATTACATGTATACTGTATTAATTAATGGTCTGTTGCATCAAGTCCTCTGTTACCAGCGATGGATATAGGTGGATTCGCATTCGCAAATGCGAACCATTTTCGAGTGATTTGCGAATCAATGGTAAAAACCGCAGCATAACATTATTCAATTCTTTCAAGTTTCACCGATTGATTACAGTAAGTCAAGAGAGAGTTTTCTTCATACGTTTATCATGCCAACTAGCTGGGGTACCCGGCGTTGCCCGGGTTAAGAAATACTGAGAATGGAATTAAAACTCAACAAATTAATAACACTTTATCTAACACTCAACTATCTCACTCTTTTATGAGCACACCATCGGCCAATCCAATAAGTCCATCTCATCACAAAGGCTTTGCATTTTGCAAGCCTACAATGATGCTTTTGTTCAAGGAAAATATAGGATTCTGAGGTGGTTTTCTATTGCCTTCCTCAGTGTCTGCGTTAGTCGGCTAATAACAAATAATTTAATGATATAAGAAAAGTAACTGTATTCTACTTCTATTTGTAAAAATTCTACCATAATTAAATCTATCAATCTACGCCTGTGTTGAATCTGTTGATTTATACTGTTCTGAAATAACGTCAACGATTGAGAATTGCGAATGTCAATATGAATTTGATTCCTACCTGAAATGCAATCATAAACATAGGATTTAATACAGACAGTGTTGGCACTAGAATATATATAACTAGTATTAGAAAGTCTCGTATGATAGGAATGATTCGATTGTAAAGAAATGAAAATGTCTCTAATAGCAGTTGACATACTATAGAGCAGTTGATAATAGCAGTGATAATTAGGCCTACATACGGAATCATATTACAACCGTTCAAATAGTCTTCAATAGCACTAATGATCAATATTCAATTTAATCAATTATAGGCTAATTTTAAAGCTGTTCAACAAAAATTTGAGTTTATTTTTACTCTAGCCAACCAGAACTATTTTGCCATATACAGAATTAAACTTGTTTGATCTATGACGCAATTAGCAACATTTGGATCCATGCTAGACAGTGTTTTAAAATGCCGGTCATGGATACTCTCGCAAACATCATACAGTCTATCAAGATATTTCTGAGTAATGACAGCGTTGAAAAATTGTGGCAAATGATGTCTTAAAATAACGTCATCTTCTGAGCAATTCACCAGAAAAGCTCCCAATATTTCCTTGCAGTTCTCTTCATTTTCAAGCATAAAATTTAAACTTGAAGGAATATAGAAGTGCAAAGGTCCAAGTGGCGCACGACTATAGCAATGCAGTTGCTCCGGGGATAACCGATGTCTTAAGTCATCTTCAATCACCATATCAATACTGGTTTCAGAAATTTCTATTTCACTTGGACAACTCTTTGCCATACCTGCTTTGTTGAATGCATAATCTGTCTTGATCAGTGCACAATGTTGATCACTAACAAGTGCACTGTCATGCTTTATTATTTCAGTAACAATGTACTGTCTTAAACACAGTCCAATATTGGCCTTTTTTGGCAAACATTGCTCATTAATAATCGCTTTTGCCATGACGCATACGTATGGGCCGCACGAATTACTATCACACTGTATTGGAAAAGACGGTTGAGAGCAATAATTAATAACTGACCATTCATCTTTGTTATCAACTGCCCCAAACTTGCAGAAGAATTCAAAATTTAAATACTTCACAATATGCCTTACTACACTCTGTGTACATTCTTCTGCCATCGAATCACAGTACATAATTGTTTTCTGAAACATATTCAAAACTAAAAGTATCCAATGGCAATGGTTTACATTGACAGGAATAAGAACAAAATGCTTGTCGTACCAAAGAACATCTGAATTTTCTTGACATGAAATTGATGCTCTAAGTGAATTAATATTGGTACAATTCCTTAGCTGTTTTTGATTGAACCATGTAAAACTGACAGCGTAAATTTTCCTGTCGGTACAGGTTAAAATATGCATAAATGAATCGATGTTATTACCATTCATCCAATAACTTTCGTCAACTATCCTCGACACTACATCAGTTGCATGATTGGACATGTTTATGTTTTCAAACTGAACTGCACACATGCAGTCAATATCGGGCATAGTTTGAGCAAAGTCAAGCGACTTAAATTTCAGTGCTACATTTTTGGTATGCAATAAATCAGAGTTATAGAACAACACAACATGTGATACATTCCAGTCTGTCCACACATCACCATTCGGTCCATTCCTGTCATACAACAATTGATTTCTGCAAGTGAGATAATGAAACTTGTCATCATACAACACAATCACCCCTTGTAACCTATAAAGTGAACAAGATTGCATTATTACAAGATCCCATTTGCTCCTAAAATTAATCTAAAATAAATCACTTGTTAATATAACATTTTTCTCCCTTGCGAATACTATAATGATCTTGGGAGTATGCAACATCACAGATTTACTTATTATATCCTTATTACAATATTGTTCAGTATGTACCAGCTCATTTTTATCATACACCTCTATGCAGCTTAAAATAGTATGAACCGTTAATTTATTCACAATGATACAACTACTCTGAGAAATGTCTACATGACATGATTTACAGTTCAAACAAGTGCTAACAGTTGCAGTCAAAATAGAAAATGATTCAAGTCCACATAAAGGATTGGAACAGAACAAAAAATTGTACAAGTCTATCTAAAATAAATAGTCTTTGGTTAATTTCATTTGTGGTTGAGCAGAGCAGTAAGTTTTATACAATGACATTTCTTCGAATAATAAATGAAAATCCTTCTTGAATATTCTATCAAGCTTGGACTGCAAATGGCTTCTTTCGCCGAGTGAATATATAGGCCTACTAAGCATGCCAACACCTTCAGCAAGTGCGTAACAAAATGGCTCACGAATTAGAGGCAATTCCTGTAATAAACTTATCATATATTAAAACATAGCATGTCTTCATAATATCAAACTGATTCCTATCAATAATAACACCATCATCACATTTAACTGCTCTCTCAGGATTATAGTAGTATTTAATACAGGTATAGTGCCCAGAGCTTGCATTTGAACCTTCGTGACATACAGCAGAGCGCAATCGATAAACTACTGGTGTGCTACAGTGCTGATCACAATATGTTGTTATATTAAGCATGGGCTGAGGAAATATCAAAGTATTAGTTTTATGATATGTGCAGTTGTCTGCATGCCATGTGTACCTCTTTACATTAATTATGAGAGTTCCTGGAGGGCTTGAAAAACATCCAGGCGACTTAATACAGATACCATTACAAATGGCACAAGTCTTCAAGCTCTCCGGCAACATGTACAAATCTATCAGTTGATGAACAGTAAAAATATCATCAGACTCTGGCAATGAAACATCAAGAGTCTGAATCACATTATCGTGTGTATCACTGACATTTGCACACACCGTGCATTTGTGCTTATAATGCACAGTCAACTTTTCTTTAACATCCTTTGCTACGTCAGCAACAACAGTAGCGATGAATTCATGTGCATCACACTGTGTACTTGCGGACAAGTTAGTTTCACCAGCAGCAGCAACAACATAATTAATAGCGCTGCTTAAAAGATTTCTTGGAACAATCCTAATATTAGCATTACGCATATATAAGAAAATATCAACTAGAATTCTTTTAGCTTTTTTCAGTGCAAGACTTAGATTGTCATCAGTAATTTCAATAGTTGAATGTACAAATATTTCCAAATAGTATTTTATCATGTTTGTTTCGCTTATTGACTGCATTACTGCATTGAACCAGCAACTATTCCCAATATTAACCATCGCACAGTGATTTATATTTGAAAGAGACTTTACATCCTCTTCGGCTGTCACAACCCTTTTTGATGGAATATTCAATGCTGGACGGTCTGTTGAAGAAAACTTTGACGAGCATTCTAAGGCTTTAAATTTCTTTCTGGGAGGCCTTTGAAACTGTCCAAATTTGGAATTCAGATTTGTGGGAATATTTCGTTTTTTGTTCCACTTCTCTTCAACTGTTTTTATACTAACTTTTTTTGTTAATTTTTGCCTGAGACAATTGCTGGCACATAGTCGCTGGACAGAAATAGTGTGGTGTGATAATTCAGCACTGAAATCATCTATACGACTCTGTTTTTTATTTTCAAGAGTTAAATGCTTCAAAATTCCGAACCTGTTTTCTATTGTGCTCGAAGTTCTTACAATACCTTTATCGAGTCCCTGAAGACTGTCAGGATTCAGAAATATTGAAGCCCACAGGGGGTATATGGGTACGTATTTATTTAATATTTCATCTGCAAATATTTCCGAGAAATATGGATTTTTTTAGGTTCATTAACGTCGTCACTATCATCCATGGCAGGCAAATGAAACTTTTGTGCCTTGCTCTTAATGCCAAATGCCCAATTTTTAAAAGGTGACGCCTCTGCTAGATTTAGAAAGTCCTCTTCACTATATCTCCCTGCTTGTAGGCCTACGTTCTCATCCGAATTTCCAACAAATTGATCTTCTTCACAATCTGCTGGTAAACTTTTAAATTCATTTACACTTTCTATAAGTCTATTAATGCATGGATAATTAAGGGGCACAATATGCTTTGATAATAGGCACACAAAAATATTATTTAGAAAGTGTTCTGCCTCTGTTAAACTTCTACTATTCATGAGTAAACTAACCATGTAAAGCCCAAACTTTACATGTTTTTTGTAATGTTTCAGACAGAATCGTTTAACCTTATTCATAAAGTGACTTGTACATAAATGTACTACAGTTTTATTACAATTTCTCTCATTATTATGCAATTCAGTCCACGTTCTTGTCGTAAATTCAATTAGATTCTCAGAATTACTACAATTATAGATTGTTATGTGTGACACAGCTGAGATAACGCTATCCTACCTGGCGTCGCATGTGTTACTGGTGAGCAATGAAGAGAAAGAGTGAGGCATCATCAACATGCATAACAGACTGACAAGAGATCTGTCCCTAGACCTGCAAATACGTGATTCTATTCCTTCTGCCTTCCCTCAATCTCAGTGTATGTGTCAATATATCCGTCTGTCTCTCTTGAAATCTTTCCTTCTTTCTATTTCTCTCTCTCACTCTCTTTCAATCTAATAAATATATTAAAATGACTTTAACCTTTATGTTAGACGTACAACGTCGTACATTTTATTATGTATACTGGGTACTGGTTTATGCCTTTTGCCTGATGTAGCATTTGTAGCCTTTATATATGTAACGTTTTATATATATTTCAGATATATATGTGTGTTGTGTGTATGAATGGACAGCTAGAGACAGAAATGTATGTCGACTTGTATGTCTGAATGTATGCGTGGTCGCTTCATGTACAGGGTGCGCCAAAAAAAAGAACCCCCTACGAATTTTGCTAATAATTTCGCCATCTGGGGTTAGTTTGTAATATAAATTTCTAGAATCATCCAGGGTCCAATTTAACACTTTCATTCCAAATTTATTGAATTATTTGGTCTTGCAGCTGAGTTATTCACTTTTGTACACATCAACCCCTGAATTTGAGTTTTTTTAATGAATTTTGTTAATAATTTTGCCATTTGGTTTCTGTTTGTAATATACATTTCTAGGATCGTTCAGAGTCCAATTTAACACATTCGTACCAAATTGCATTGAAATATTTGATCTAACAGCCGAGTTATTCACTTTTTTGTATGTCACATTTTAACACTAGAGCTTTCTATATGAGAATATATTATACACAGCTTATCGAATCTGAAAAGTAGGGTTGATGTGCAGAAAAGTGAGTAACTCGTCTTCTAGATCAAATATTTCAATGAAATTTGGTACGAATGTGTTAAATTGGACCCTGGATGATCCTAGAAATCTATATTATTAACAGACATCTGATGGCGAAATTATTTAAGAAATTCGTAGGGGGTTCTTTTTTTGGCACACCCTATGTGTATTACTGTGTATAACACTGTATATATGTCTAAATGTATGTGTGTGTATGTCTAATTGTAGATGTTGTGCGTATGGATGAACTGCTAGAGACAGAGATGTATGTCTAAGTGTAATAGTGTATGTATGTGTATATTTTCTATATGTGTGTGTAGGTCTAATTGTAGATGTTGTGTGTGTGGATGAACTGCTAGAGACAGAGATGTATGTCTAAGTGTAATAGTGTATGTATGTGTATTGTGTATGTCTATTGTCTATATGTAGATGTTGTGTGTATAATGGTGATTCCAAAAAACCGACCATCACTTTTTTCAGTAAACTTAAATTTTTGTGTTTCTTTTGATGAGAAAATAATTAAGAAAATATTTCATGAAAATCGGAGTATATTTAGTACGGTACTGCCACATCAACGTTAACGTTTGCCTATTAGGGGCCTTTTCATTTAATATAACGTTGAAATTTATATTTTTATTGATCAACAAATTCTATCAAATTTTCAGCATCCTGAATTTTTATTTATTTTCAAGGCTAATCTTTGTGTGCTGATTTCAGAAATCAAACCCGTTTCTCTCTACCGTTTTTGAGATACGGCAATTCACAATTTTAGATATTCATCATAATATTCAAGTGCTCACTCGATCATACCATAGCTGAAATACTATTACAATGCTATTGCTTCTGTTTTCTGAATTTAAATATGTCTCACAAACTAATTTTGGAACGCTGATTTCATAAATAAAATCCATTTTGGCATATCAAATGTCGTTTTTGATAGGCCGAAAATTTAAATAGCTATTCAGTACAATATTATTAAGTATTCCACAATATTACAGCATTATCAAAAAATTTATGCGGTGGCTGTATTTGGATTTAAATATGTGCTTCAGACTAATTTAATTCTGCTAATTTCAATAATATGAACCATTTTACTGTAACACATTTAGTTACTGAGATATGTCACCAAATTTTCGGTATTCGGTATAAGTGGTATGATAATATTACAATTTTGATTTGCAAATATCTTTTTTACCTGACGTGATGGAGCAAATCCAAGCACAGATTTGAAATCAGAGTGCCAAAATTAGTCAGAAGCACTGAACAGATCCAATGTGACAATAATCCTGTTGATCGAGTAGTTAATTTTTTATAACGCATTATTTTCACAGTATAGGCCTAACGGTAGGCCTAAACTTCACTCCCCGTGAGGCAGTACTAAATGTTACTTAATCCCAAAAATATTTGACACTTTTGTTACTCACCAAAAGGAATAAGAAAAGTCAAGTGCATAATATATTTAATGACTACAATTTTTGCCCTATGGAGTCTGAATCACCCTAGTGTGTATGGATGAACTGCTATAGACAGAGATGTATGCAAACTATACATGTCTAAATGTATGTGTGCATATGTGTCTACTAGGATATCTCCTTAATTAAACATGTAGACATTGTATGCATGTGTAGATGACTAGAAACAGCTATGTATGACTAATTGTATCAATTTGTATGTATGCGTATAGTAGTATCCACGTCTACATGGATGTGTGCATATGTCTACATGTAGACGTTGTATGCGTGGATAGACTGCTGGAGACAGAGACGGCTCACCTAGAGTTGTGCCGGGGGCTGTACGCGGCTAACAACACGGCTTCACCGCTCACTATCTCTCTGAGGCGGTTAGATATCTCTCATCTCGGTGTAGTGAGGATAATAGTCCTACTGGAGCTGCTATAGCCTCAGGTGTGTTAGTTACTATTATTATTTAATATTTGTTCTTCCTTTCATTACAATTTTTACTAGGATTCGAATTACCGGGGGTGGGGGGGGGGGTTGAACCCCCTTTTAAAGATCTGGCCCACTTTTTTCACCATATAAAAGCCCAGTGAAGTTTGAATTTTGTTAATTATTGATATATGTTTTAAGTAAAGTTTTATCTAATTGATTTTTTACTTGATGAAGACAATGCTAAACCTTGTTTAGCTCTTTATTGTCTATTTTTATTAGTGCTCATTGAATGGCCATTTTATATCTCAATGTTTGCTCCATCACTTCTTTGCAAGACAATTATCAGAAAACAAACATTGCTGATTAGTCTATTTATTAGACTCTAGATATTGTTCTACTTATTTCTGTATTTGTTATATATACATGTAGATATATTAGCAGTGATGGGCAATAGTTAACTAAAAGTAGTTAACTATTTAGTTAAACTACTTTTTTTTTGTTAAAGCAAAAGTTTAACTACTTTTCTTAGTTTTGTTAAAAGAGTAGTTAAACTACTTTATTTTAGTTAGTAACTATTTAGTTAAAGTACTTTTTTTAGTTAAAAGTGAACAATTTTGGTAATAATAAATGTTGTCTAAGTTGTGAGCAAGGCAAGAATGAATG
>JAQFZF010004787.1:0-10340 GCA_034695365.1 Enchytraeus norvegicus
TTATCAATTTGCCTATTGAAGGAGAGATCTGAAGAGAGAATAACTCCTAAGTCAGAAATAGTATCAACACAGGTCAGCGGATAGTTGAGAATGGAGTATTGGAATTTTATGTGGGCAATTTTAGTGTTGAATGCATTATATAGTATTATATTGTTGAATGCCCTGTCTTCTGTGTTTTATGCTTGCTTGATTGAAATTTAATATGTTTTGAATGCATTCTTGACCAAATTGAATTGTTTTTGTGCAGGCAATATCAAATATGTCGTCGTTGACGATCCTCCACATAGACAACAACTTTCTAACTAAACTTGTTGGAATTGATCCTCTGAATAGCAATCTCATGATCTTATCAGCAAGATACAACAACTTCACATCAGACTTTATGAATGATCTTATTAATTTTACTTATCTAAATACGTTATATCTAGACAATAACGCTATTGAATATATTCCAAGTAACTTTTTCATGAATAAATGTTATCTCAATACGTTTAGTCTTCGAAATAATTTGGTACGGCATGTAAATAACTCAACTCTAAATGGATTCGACAGTGGGATCTTGTTGGATTTCTCGGGAGACAATATGACCACAGATGATGAATATGTTTTTGAATTCGCTTCGAGTCTATCCACTCTCAATCTTTCTAGAAATATCTTGACATCAGTGGGTTTAACTAATTTTCCAGCTTTCTATGCAATGTCAAGGTTAATGCTTCAGGATAACAAAATCACGTATCTTCCTCAGAATATATTCAGATGTGAAAAAGTTAATGTTAATAATTTTTCTGGAAATAATATAAGGAAGCTACCAGCAGGACGTATTTATAGTGATTATAATAATCCATTATTAACAAGTTTGGATATCTCTCGTAATAGGTTAATATCTCTGGAGGGTACAGATATGACTGGATACTTCAATATTATCGATATTAGTTTCAACTACATTGATAACATACCAAGTCTATTTACTTTGAATATTCATTACATCGGTAGATTGGACCTTTCCAGTAACTTGCTAGGCACTATGCCTCTATCTGTTTTGACATACCCTAGAACATAGATGAGTCTAAGTTTAGCCAGCAATTACTTAAAGTCGCTGGATTTTAACACGTCACAAAATACACCTGTAATCAATATGGACATGTCGAAAAATATATCCCAAATTGCTTCAATGAAAAGTCTAAATCTACGTAACAATGAACTACTGGACTTTTCTAGCAATCTATTGGACCCTCGAACTATAATCCAATTGGACCTAAGTGGGAACAATTCCACTCATTTACAAAAATCTGGATTTGATGATTTTGAATATATAAAGTATCTGTATATATCTAGAGGATAATCCGTAGATTCGTTATTGTCGGATGACTTGGATGAGGAAACTCGCCAGTGATGTAACACTTGACGGGGCAATATGTTCTGCCCCAGCGCACATAGCCAACTATTCAGTAATTTGCTATAATGCAGGTACATGTAGTAAGGAAATGGGAAGAGAAAATGGATCATCTAATGATGCATGCATCTACATTGAAAGCATGATATATACTTTACATGCAATTGCACCTATTAAAATAATGTACACTAGGTGGCGGTGCCAACTTTAGCTAAAGTTGGCACCGTCACCTATGATGTTGAATAACTCTCACCCCCTGCTAGCACAAATATATTAGTTACTGGCACAAAAAAGCACAAATTTGGTACAAAATCGTGATATAGGTATTTCTTAAAAATTCCTTGGTGGCGGTGCCAACTTTAGGTACGTGATTATTAGTCGTTCTATGATCAATAGTTTTATTGATTGATTGATTAACTGATTGACTGATTGACCTACTCATTGACTGACCGATTGGTTGATCATCTTTTTTGCACCGGGTGTAAACAGCCCTGTGGGTTATATACACGATACATTAAGAATGGAATGAATCATGGCCCGGCTATTCGTGATCGAATAGATTGAAAGAGCCGAGAAAGCTAACAACATCAAACCTCTGCAGAGCGATTGAGAGCCTCTGCCAAAGAAAAGAGGTCTATCGCTGTTGATTGATTGACTGATTGATTGATTGACTGATTGATTTGTTGATTTACCAGACAATGACAGCAGCATGGAGTACGGTCAATGCTACACTGGGTTGATGACCTGTGCTAAGCTTGTGAAGAATTTCCAGGGCTCGGCTGTCTATAGGACTCCTAATGCGATCAAAAATGGGTTTAGCGCTATCTGCCGGTGAGATTTACTATCGTTTTAAGTCGAATTTAATGTCAGTTTCACGGCCCAACGGCCACATCAGTGACGGGCGAGCCTTGAATTCAATTTGTAAAGCTATGAAACCCGGGTCGGGTAATAAGTCGAATAATAGATTCAATAATAAGGGAATGAATTATGGCCCGGCTATTCGAGATCGACTAGGTCGAAAGAGCCACGAAAGCATTAAACCTCTGCAGAGCGATTGAGAGCCTCCGCCAAAGAAAAGAGGTCTCTCGCTCCCGGGTAAGCAGCGCAATCTGTCTGCAGATGCCGTTGATGAAATCAGCTCCACCGGGGTTCGTCGGGCCCATGGTCTCCATGGCCACCGGAATCACCTCATACCCACTGGCTAGGTCTCGATATTTATCCAGTTTTCTGGCGGCCGCAATTTCAGCTGCCCCATCTGCAGTCACCGACGTAACATTAGGAATGATTAATCGTTATTAACAGAATAGTGTGGGAAGGTAAATTTAGGTCCTAGCACTGTAGCACGCTCGTTTAATGCATTTAACGTATCAATCAATCAATCTGCAACTTTTATATAGAGTACTCTAAAATAAGTCTTGAAGAACTTTGAGCAGCGTAGGGTAAAGTAGCAAGTACCATATACCACAGCGAATGTGTTAAGACCCATTCAAATCTGGAATTTAAATGACCAAGACTCAACTACACAAATGTGACGACCACTCTGCCATTCACTTCAGCATAAGCGTTAGTGACCTCTTTCGAACACGTGAGGTCTTTGAGTGGTCTATATATAGGCTAATATTGACAATGTTAGTTCCCGTGATGGGTCTTGAAATCATCGATTGAAATGACAAACACAATCAATAATTAATGCATAGAAGTGATTCAAAATTATATAATTAATTCATTATAATTCACGTGCTGATAAGATTAGGACAGAAATCAGATAAATGGCGTGTTATAAATGCTGTTTTATACACGTGTTAACTGATATTATGCCTATAATTAGGAACAATTAATTAGAATACTGTTAGTCCGCCTTCAAGCATTGTCCTAATTAGGTGTGATTTAGTAATTAGTAATTAGTAATTAGCCGTGACTTAGCTGTCGCTTATACAAGTATGGCTACAATTTAAAACTGATTAACTTTATTTTTAGACGAAACTACAGGAATTGCCGACTGATTCTTTAATTCGATTGATTGATTGAATGATTCTTTAATTTCACAGGAAACGATCATAATAAGAGTAATTCATTATATTACACAGAACTATAATATTCCATAAAATACTCCGTGTATTGTAAAGATTGTAAGCGCAATGCAAGTCGAGAATATAATATTTTTAGGATTAGTTTTTTATATCTCCCTCTTCGTTTTAGTAATACTATCTATGTGTTATATTTTTCTGTATATTTTCACACATATAGGCCTAACGCACATAGTTTCCTTAAAAATTGCTATTTTAGTGTTTCATTTTTAACACTTCGCGATATTAATAGCAAATTTGCAATAGATAGTTCACCATGCAGCCAGCGCAGATATTCGAATAACCTACCAGACACATTGGGGTTATTATTTTCTTGTCGATTGACTTGGAAAGCGATCCCAGATCACTTGCTTCTGAGGCACACACTCCACCAATGCGCCAAAATGTGATTAAGGCTCAATTGTGTCTGCAGAAACCAACAAATTAAAATCTTAACTAGGATCTACACATACATATATTGTATAGTTTCCTAGCACTGAAACACATATTTAAAGACATTGGAAATAACAATTTTATTTAAAATCATCGAGGCAAGGCCAATGGCAAGGCCATTTTATCTACAGTATATTGTGGTATATTATACTATAACAGTATATTGTAGCAGTATAGATGATCGTGAATAAATTAAAGTTTAGTCTAGTAATAATAAAGCAAAGCACGATTTAGGCATATGCGGTTCAATCAGTGGCGGATCTAGGAATTTTTGAGGGGGGGGTGATATTTTTCTTTATATGCATATTTTTCGAGGAAGGGGCAGATCAAATTGAGGATAACCAAGGGGGGTCAAGGGTGAAAAATTTGAATGGATCGAATTGTAACAATTTTAAAATCGAATCTGCCCGGGGGGCATGACCCCGGCCATCCGGGCCCCCTTAATCAGCGCTTGCATATTATACCTATGTACACTACTGTCAGTTATCAGTTATCCGATTAAGTTTATTTCGGTGCAATAAGAATAATAACGCAAAGGTAGAAAAGTATAATATTGTGACACTTACATGTAGACCTACAGGCAATAGAACGTAGGCACCACTGTAACAGTAGAACACAGTTTTTCGCCTTGTAACACCTGGGCCTACTGTGTTATGTAGGCCCAGGTGTCAAGTAGTCCTTAATAAAATGTTATAATACCAGTGACATAAATTTATATGTTCAATTGATCCTATAAATGTTTTAATTGTGCTATTTATAAAGACTATCAAATCTTTTATAACTTGTTTAAGTGTAATTAATGCAACATAATTATAGCCATATAACTGCGCAAGTGAGTTTCTATAATTACATTGTTGGCTTGGATAACCTATAATACAGCAATTTCCTGTCTTAGGTGCATGTGCAATTAAAGGGTCAATCGTTCCTGACATCGCCTTCGGGTGAGGAACCGGACGTTAAATCCTCATTGTATTGTATTGTATTGTTGGTATCAATCAATCACTCAAAGATCAATCAATCAATAGCGTGTACAATACACAACTAACAACAACAAAAGCCTCACAATTATATTGCTACCGTCGCCCATGACAACATCGAGCACTACGCAAGCAAAGCAAAATCTGACAAGCAATAAACAAAAAGGTCCTACAAACGGGGCAAGGCCAAATTCGGAAAACCAGTCTATTTACGAAGACCAGTTCAATTCGTCAAGGATGAGGAATTACAGGAAGGGAGGTTTAGGGTTGGGGTTCAGTCAAATATTTCGTCATCACTTTTTCGGGAATTTTGACCTCCCACCACCGCCCCCGTCATCATCCGTCATGAAGGTCCCGATCCCCTGTGATGACGTAATATATGGATGACCCCTTGGTCGAAGCTCTTGGACATTGGATGGAAAGGAGAGATCAAATAGGTAAGTCTTCAATTGCTTGTGGAACTAAGTCTCAGAAGTATTCATAGACAGGGCAAATCTATTTAATTTGATTTCATCAATTTAATTATTATTATTTCAACAAGAAAAGCTATTTCTAAAAATAAATTGCGTTTCTAGATCATTTCATTTTGAAACAATAGATTGTGCAATACATGTAGAGTCATTGTAGACCTATAATAATTTCAATGCAAATAAATTCAAACAACGCTCACACCACATGACTAAGATGACTTGCGGAGAAATCCCTACGAGGCGGCGTAGCTGCTAGAGACCTGGCGGCGGACCCTGGATGACCCATCCCTTCCCCAGTGACGAGGATGGATGATATCAGTATCACAGCTGACAATCTGGGCGAACAACCACAACCTATAACAACACTCCAGGTACATTCGACCGTGTTAACGTCTTTATTAAACGACCCTGTCTCAAATCCGTACTAACTACTGCTTCAGAAAGTCGATAAGAGGTGACACGTGATTGAATCATGAGCGATTGATAGATTGACTGATTAAATGAATGGTTTGAGTCAATTATAATTGTTACATGACTAACTATTAGTTAGTCTACACCATTCTGTTACTTTCATACAGCCTAAAACGTATATTACATTTACTTTGTTAACAAATTATTTATCGACACATCTATGATTCAAGGGTAGTATAGCAGGTCCAGGTGATGAATACATTTCACTTAATATCTAGTTTAATTTCGAGGTTTTAATCATTGAAGAAACTCGACTCCGTAATAATGATTATCCACATGACTAATAAAGTGCAAGATTCAGAAACAAACAACATAATTTAATTTAATCGTTTGACTCATAATCTGCAAACTGTTAATTAATTCAACACGACTAGACAATAGATCCATTGTTTCAGATCATTTTATATTATTCGTTCTGGTGTTGATGTACATTAACTGCACTAACTGGTGATATTATACACTGTAAGACAAGTCAGATGCGTCTAGTTTTTGAATGCTTGCTAATAAACATTATTATGTAATCAATTGTGTCTTGTACTTCTTACCCAGAATGCAACTGATTTATGTTAATTCTAGTCATTTAAGTCAGACATTTAAGATAAACATATAATGCTACTGTCTATTGAATTTATCTGTTTAGATTCGATTAAGCTGCACACACCTATTAACTATTATTCACCTATTATACACCTATTATTCACAGTGATTGATTTTAATTAGAATTACTAGACTTAGATTGGGATCATGGTAAAACTTTAATCTCTATATAGTAATATACTGTATTTTCATTGTAATTTATTTCAAAAAGAATTCTTAGATTTCGGTTGTGAGAATGGTAACACTTTTATCCGCATTACAAAGTTTTTGATACCCCTATCGAATCACGGGACTACAGGAGTTATTGTGAAGCTTTATCAGCTGATAGGAAGGGTGGATTAGTTTCAAACTTCGATGACCGAACCAGGATTTGATTAGGTGACTGGCCGCATCCAGAGTCTTCCTCTGATCCCTCTCCTCCAGCAGTTCCGGGTTAACTTCCGTCATGTCAAATACTTTCAACAATCCTGACACAAAATCAATCAATCAATCAATCAATCAGTTACTTTTAACTCATACTCCGAATTAATTAATTAATTAATTACCAATTAATCTAGGTCAATCAGTTATTGAATTAATCAGCATCCAAAGTTAGGTTTTAGTGCAATAACTTTACGACATTTGCCTAACAATTTTCTTATGTGTATTACACAATATACATGTGGAAAGTTATCAGTTAACGTTAGATAATGTGGAGCATTGAGATGATAAATAACTAAATAAGAACTAGTAAAATAAGTTATAGTAATTTATAACTTATTATAACTTAGAGACATTGCATGCATTGTACAAACCAGTTGCTGCAGCCATCTCAACAATATGAATTCCTTCTCTCAGAGTCAACCCTCCAGCAACTGTAAAAGATGCAATAAAAATATGATGTTACATAAAATAAAATAAGATTTAACATCCGGTTTATCATCTGACTACGATATCTGAGACAACAAATTAATTACAACTGTTTTCTGAATGATAACCGTTTGCAATTTTATTCAATGTCCCGAAAGCCTAATCGGTAGCAAGCCAGCGTGATAAGCAGGAGGCCGCGAGTTCCAGTTCGAGTCCCAGCCGGGTCCGACTCTGAAAGTATCCTTGGATACGGTTAGGGTTTTATTTTTAGACTACCTTGAAGAGAACACTCGTGCTTGTGTACAACCTTGAAGTTAAGCACTCTAAAATGCATTTAAATACATTCAATTATTATTATTAATAGCAACCATCACTTATATAGCAGCGTCATGACCGAAACCGATCTTTGAGACTGCTTAACAGAATATGTTAAATTTTAGATTAATCATAAGGCATTTTAAGATTTTGTCAAATATGAAGCTATCATTAGATTAATGTCAGGGATGATAAGTATTAATTAATTACAATTATCAAGCAATTTAAGTTTGCAAATATCTAGCTATCATTAGATTTATGATAGTACCTGGGGTACCGGTAGACGGAGCCTCACTCGGGTTCAAGGCGTCTATGTCAAAACTCAAATGAATCGGTCTGGTATTTCTAACACAGAAAATGTAAGCAACGGGAGTAAATAAAATAAAGCAAATAAAGTATAGAAAAGAAACAATAGAAGTCAAATTGAGCTAAAAAATATCGGTTACCTATATGTTTTTTACAAATTTTATATACAATACTTATATTTGAAATTAAAGTTTCTCAATAAGGAGAATTTAGTTCAATGATTATTATGTTACTTATAATTGTCATGAAAACACTTTATTGCACGAGAATTGCGACCCTTCATGTAGCATGCGATTTGGCATACATTTAATCTTTGTATTTTGCTGTAGGATTGTGAAAATAACAGATAAAGTGAAATGAAAGTAAATAAGTAAAAGAATTGATTAAAAAAATTAATAAACGGATAACTAGTGAAAGTATAGTAATTTATCATTTAAAGTAACTTTAATAAGATCCTAGTTTTAATTAACATCACTTTACTTTTGGTTATTGTTAATTAATCTCCAACACTTGCTGTTTGTAAACGTATTACTGTAAGTATATGCCTGTATGGCCGTGTTGAATACGGCAAACATAAGAATAGATCAACCGAAGTTGCACGTGCTTCCTAAAAGCCGACTAACGCAGTCACTGGTTAATGCGAACCATCAGAAAACAAAATTATCTCCAATAAATATGCCATACAAGCCTTACAGTTAGTTATATGCCATGGACTTGCGTTAGACAGTGCATAGAGAGAGAGAGAGAGAGAGAGAGATAGCTGTATACTGTAAGCAGTGATTCTCACAGGGCTTCTAACCAATTTTGATGTCTAATACAAAAATAAGAAATAAAGTGAACCTATGCGAAGCCACCTCCACGGCTTGTTGTGCCACCCTGTTTATCCCATACTTTGTCACATCGTGCATCGAGTAGGCTGTCATCTTGTACTTGTCTATGATGAATCTAAACGCAATACAATACAATACAATAGGATTAGAATAAGGCGATCGCCTACTCATTAAAGATGATGATGACCAGGGTTGTCAAAAAGCATAAAATAAGTTGGTGATTATTTCGATATTAATTAAATAATTGAGTAATTAAACTATCGATTGGTTTTCTGCTAAATATTTTAAATTCTAGCTACCATTGTATCCGTGTAAAACAGAGGTATGATAAATCAATGTCTACAGAATACAAAAATAGATGTCTATACTACTGTGAACATGTGCGCATGTCATGTGTGTAATGAATGGACAGAATTTTACTATTTTCTTTTACAGATTTTTAATAAAATATCGGTCGGTCAGCATAATCTCTTTCAGAAATACAATTATCTGTTTCTTGGCTACGTTTGGTGGACGAGGTAGTGTGATCTGGTGCTGTCTAAGACGGCCCTGATATCATTAGATGATGAACCGAACGTTAAACCGCTATGTTATATAATAATCCTACTTTTCTGCAGGATCGACATCTCTCAGTGCAATATGTACAACGTCTTTAGCATGGAGGCTGCCGAAAAAATCACACATAGCACAATTTCGGTCATGGGATTGTAAGAAAAACGAAATTCTGAACACAATTGACATTCAAAAATATGTAAACGAATAAACGTACATTTCAGATCGAATTCCTGGTAGAGGCATTTGTTTCACGTATACGTCGATGAAATTTGAGAAGAATCGATGAAAATATTTTGATATTATATGTGCCATCAATTTAGAGAATTCTAAATTGTATAAATGTCCGGAAATGCGCAGAATATACGACGCATCTTTTTTTATTCCTTTATTACTACCTAAGTACATCCAACAGAAGCTACAATGACATAGCATACAAACACACAAAAAGTCAGAAAGAACAGTTGTGCATACTTAATTAAACAGGTGAGTGAAAATTCACCTTGTGAAAATTCATGTTGAACTTTAATATGAATAAAACCATTCATAGAAAATGTAGTAAAAAAAGGAGTAAGTCAAGAGGAACAGGCAAACACGAAAGAGAAAAGATGCTCTGTACATTATATCCTGATTGATTGATCTACAATTTCTTACCAAGGTCTGATCCAGTCGCAGTTTGGAAGATGTTTGGGAATGAATTCTTTGAGCTCGTGAATGAGGAAGGCTAGAGGCATTCCATGAGAATGACCTGAGCTGGATGATAGAGGTGGATTGAGGTCAGCATGAGCGTCAACATAGATGACGCCGAAATCTGGAGTCACCTCCGCCTGACCGAGAATCGAACCCACGGCCAGGCTGTGATCACCGCCCAGCGCTAACACCGAGCTACCACTTCTGAGAGATTGTGCCACTTTCTGCTGCAGCTGAAGTAGCAAAGATTAATTTATAAAGTGGTAACTACACCGTTACAACAGTAGCAAAATTAGTAGGCCTAATATTGGATAGTAATCAACCAATCATGAAAACAGAAATTTTCCAGAGGGGTCAACATTCTAGTGGGG
>JAQFZF010004788.1:0-10340 GCA_034695365.1 Enchytraeus norvegicus
CCCCCGTTCCCTCACCCCCACACACCTGTCCACATTGACCCGCTTTGGCCTGACGCCCCACCCCCCCCCCCACCCCTCCCACCGCGGAAATATTTTGTGCATGACCCCTTTAGGATTAGATTAGACGAAAATAATTTGAGATGATTTAACTAATCTCTTTGGATCAATAAACTTACGATTAATCTAGAATTGTAACTTACTATGGAAAGTTGGTCAAGGAGAGAAGCAGTGTATTGAATGAAAACATGCAGTGCCAATTGCAACAAGGCAAAATAATTATTGTAAAAATAGGGTTTCAAAATGGTCATTTTTGCGCCGTCGTCAGGCGCCCCCCAGGCGCCCCTCTTGGTCTGGCGCCCGGAGGCGACTGCCTCCACTTCATCCCGTAGTTACGCCACTGCCTGGAACGCTCTTGGTAATTTTTTGTGGGCCCCGGAACGTTGATGACTTTTCCATTTGGGGACCCGGAATGGCGTTCCCACGCGTTCCCCCTCGATTTAACCACTGGGCCTTATTCTTGACTGTAATTTGGGCAGTACCGATTAGGTGCAGTTCGCTATTCTGCGAATTCGAATAGTTGTATCAACTATTCGACCGTATCCTAAGAGCGTCTGTAGCCTAAACCCGTATTGTATACGAATTGAAAACGAATAGCCTATAGTTGTTTCAGGATTCTAATATCTTTAATAGAAAATATGATAACGAATGACGTCCCTGACATCATGCTTTCATGAGGAAAAGGACGCTAAACCTCTATTATTTTTATTATAACATTGAACAATACTAAGTCTTTAGATTCTTTGAGTTTTGAAGAAAAGCAGTGTCGGTATGTTTCACCCACAAGCTCTGTTGCAGTGCTTGAAATGTAGTTCTTTATGCATGATACAGAAGAGTGTTAGATGGGAGCAGTGAGCCATGAGGCTACAGGTCAAGTGCTCATAATAAATATTTGAGCACGTTTTGGCGGGAAAAGACTTCATAGAGTGAAATCAATCACCAAACAGCTCTGTAGCCAGATAGCGCCGTGACGTTCGTGGTAACGTTAGAGACGAACAATGTTTAACGTGACAGTCTGTAGCCTAACCGTGTTTACACGTACAGTTACAGACGATCAGTAGTAAGCGTATGTGTAGGATATGGGCAGGGCTTCCTTGGGGCTAGGCAGTGGTTAAAGTGCGAAATCAGAGGTGGTGGAGCCCTACAAAATTTATGGGTCCCATAATTCTCTTCTGGGCCCCTATAGTTACCGGGCCCCTATATTTTTCCGAGTCCCTATTTTATTAAAGTTCTATTTCATTAGTCTATTTTATTATATGTTACACACTCAGAAGAATAGTGTCCCTTCCTGGGGCTGACAAATTTGTTTTGTCCCCTAATTTTTATGCTACTCAAAATAAATTAGTGGGCTTAAGGTGCATAAAGCTAATCATAGGCATAGTGCGAGGGCGTGAAGCGCGAGAGGTGAGGGCGCGCAGCGACTGAAAAATGCGACTAGGGGGTCTGGGGGAGCGTCGTTAGCTCCCCCAGCGGGGTCCGGGGCGGAGCCCCGGCCGACAACGGTTTTGGTGAATGCCAACGTGAAAATGGCTATGAAAAGTTGTATAGAAGTTTTTTATTTCAGCAACATGCAGTGTTCTATGGGAATGTGGTTTTGACTCTTGGCTGTTCGTGTTTAGTATTATTAGAGAATTATTCGTTTATTTATATTTACATTTATTTGTATCAGAAAATTTGATCCAACAACAAAAATAACAGCACAATTAGAGTGCTACCGTCGTCATTGACAACATTGAGCACTATAAAATAGAAGCCAAACCGATAAGCAATAAATAAAATGTCCATAACGAAGCAAAGCCAAAATCCGTATAATTAGTCCTATGTTATAATGATCTAAGGGAGGTTTACGCATTGGTCGTATCTCAAGATTACGGCTTGTGAAACTGCTCATAGGAAAGAGAATGATGATCAGAAGAATGAAAGGGAGTACGAAGTATGGAAGGAAGAGAGTTCCAGATCTGTGTGACAGGAGGTTAGAAAGAGCGATTAGATAGTTTATAGCGCGAGTAAATGCTTTTCTTTGCAGGAGTAATTAACTTAGACGATCGTGTGGTAGAGACTCCTTTCACTTCTATCAAGTGAGACATAGCCTATAGCTTCGTCCAGGTGTAGTGATTGATTTATATGTTAGAGAAACTGTCTTGTAGATGATTCGTTCATTAACTTTCACACAGTGCAGTGACTTTAGAAGTGGTGTTACATGTGAATATTTAGAACAACGGAAATTGCACGTGCCATAGAATTTTGAACAAATTCGAGAGAATCAATCTCGCATTGAGCGAGATTAAGTAGCAAAGAGTTGTAATCCCAGGTAGTCTAGTTTATATCGCACCAGAGCGGAGCCAATAATATTGTATCTGCAATTTCAGGAGTGAGATATGATCGAATACGACGAAGATCTCTGATATGGAAGAAATAGGCTTGTGAAATATTAGTTAGGTGTGCCGTTCATGGAAAGAAAGATGTTTATCAAACACAACACCTAGATTACCACAGATGAAACTGGTGGTATTGAAATATCAGGAGTCAGAGAGAGAGAGAGAGACAGAGATCATTTAACTTGGAAAGCTGTTTGGAAGTTCCAAACAGAATGTATTCAGATTTAAATGGATTCAAAGTTAAAAAGTTAACAGACATCCATGGAGAAACTGATTGAACTGTTTGCTGGAGGCAAGACACTGCATTATAATGAGACGTGGAAGTGAAGTATGAGTACATTTGAGTATCATCAGCAAAAAGTTCATGGTCCAGGGAGTGATCAGATGAGATGAGAGAGCTGAAGGGAGCAGTGTACAAGTTGAAGAGTATCGATCCGAGCATGAGTCCTGAGGCACTCCATATTTAAGATTAGTGGAGGAAGAAGAATACTAAGATCCTAATGTGATTCAATTTGATCCTGGAGGTTCATTTTACTTTGTTTACTTTCGTTAATATCTACTTTCGTCTTCGAATTCTTCTTCTTCGATATCTATGAGCCGGGACCCTGAGCTCCGGTGCGCTCCGGCTCAATTCGGCAGCATATTGAGGTGCCGGAGCGCTCGGGCTAAATGTTGATGGGCCCCGGGACTGCGCTCCAGCTCGCTCCGGCCCACTTTAACCCTCGGGGCTAGGTTAGAGCATGATTATGAGTTAGATTGTAATTATAGTCAGGAAAAGTGGCGTTAAACCTTTACTATTCGTTATTATAACATTGAACTAGATTGTTCGAGTATAGAAGGAAAGCGGTGTCGATATGTTTCACCCACAAACTCCGTTGCAGTGCCAGGGTATCGTTCTTTATGCATGATGCAAAACAAAAATGTTAGGGTTAAGTTATGAATAGGCTAAGATTTTGATTCAGTTGATGCACTTTAGCAAGTTAAGGTAAATTCGCATTCCGATAGGCCTATAGCAGAATCAAGTCTTGAACTGACGAGTAATCTCCAATACGAACCGTCTTGTTTCCATCTAATTAATTTTTGCTAAATTGAAAACAATCTTATCATCTTACCCTTATACAATTTAAATTATTAAAAGTATAAAGAGTTAAGAACCATGATGCAGTAAAGCTTTTTTTACTCTAATGCTGGTTATCAACTTTATTAATTTATTATACAATGAATTCAAAGTAATCGCCGATATGAACCGTTTTGTTTCAATAACGGTAAATTCTGCTAAATTTAAGCGACAATATTGTTAAACAATTTTAATTGCTGAAATCATAAAGACCATGCAGTGCAGCGCTTTTCACTGTAATGCTGTATTGTACATAATACCAGCATTATACACTCCACAATGTATTCAATCGTGGCCATAACTAATTTTATCGTAGAGTTATTGCAAGGCATTCAAGTTTAATCTCTTTACAATAAGTCCGCTGTTTGTACAGCCCCCTCTAGTGATCATAAAACTAAACCGCTAATAATGAGCTGCTACACAAGTCTGTGCATGTGTATACATTATTATATTTTATTTTTTGTTTTTTGTTTTTCTGTTATTTTAGTGAACTTTCACCGTGTTGGGCAAGTGCTAACCTCTGTTCTCTTTGAGAACAAGGTTGTACATGTTAACTGCTAAAATGCGTTTGAATGGAGCAGTTAGTATAGCCATTTCTGTTAGAGACGAACCTGATATCGTCGTCAGGTGATGAACCGAATGTTGAAATATTAAGATACATAAAATACCTAAAGATACAACCTTCAAGCGGTGGGGGTTTTAATCCAGGCCATGCCTTGATTACGATTTGTATCACATTTTGTCTTCTCTTCCTAGCATGAACCCCTGCAGCCTGCTGCGAACATGCGCCTTGCACCCGTTTTACGAAGTAGGCCGGCCGGGGACGCATTGCAAAATGCGGTGCATTGACTTCATCAATGTATTCTCTCAAATTCTAGACTTACAGTAGCTTTTTCACATCCTTTATGGCCTATGGAAGGCTAGGTTACTTTTACCATCACTGTTCCGAAGAAGCACCTCTGAGACATCTAGTATATAAAAGTGCTATAGTTTGTCCTATTGTATTATATATTTTGTAGTGTACACTACAAAAAATACCATACAATACAATACAATACGGGTTTAACGTCCGTTTCATCATCTGACGACGATATCAGGGACGTCTCCTACAGCATTTGTAACAATAGGATATAATTATAGACTATCACCAATCTCCAAAGTCTTCCGGTGAGTCAATTGAAACCTTCGTAAGAGGCAACTAACACTGATACTGAGACACGTAGTGGAAAACATCATTTCATCCATAATTTTCTCATGATGTTTAAGACAGTGATAATAAAAAAAGATGATAGGTTTGAGTGTGTTTCACGTCGAGATTCTGAAGCACAAGGAGCTTCTCTTTAAGACGGCTGAACACAATCGAGCTACCGTTTCAAAATGAGTTCAAGCTTATTATAGGTTTACTCCACAATGTACCCTGCAGTCATGCAGAGCACCAAGCCGAATAAAAATGTTAAAAATAGATTAAATAATCACTTTAATACATCGAGGTTGTGCTCATTATTGAGCGAGATACAGGTTATGCCAATACGTGTGTGCTTTAAACCTGCCCTGAGAATGAAAAGTTCAACAATTGACTTATTATATATAGAGTTGTTTATTATTTTCTATTTAAATCTAGAAGCAGCACGCGCTATAATAGGCCTCTAACAGTTTAATTAACATAATATGTATAGAAATCATCTGAAAGATTACTTTAAAAATTTAATTATCTTTCCATTTAGAAAAACGAGCGAATTTTCTATGATTATATCATATTTAGGCTTAATAATAATATAGGCCTCTAATGAATCAGGGTGTGCTTATCGGTTCCAACAAACATGAGAATAGACCAACCGAAAGCTGCACGTATTACATTTTCGCAAATCCCGACAAATCCAGTCACTGAGGAAGGTAATGTTTCACCGCTAAAGAAATCACAATTATCTAAAAAAAAAGTAATAATAATAATTATGATTACTTTTATTTTTAATATTTATATTATTACTATAAAGGTTTAACTTCCGTTTCCTAATCCAGAGATGATATCAGGGACGTCGGTATCCTTATACAGTTATGTGAAATTGGACCTGTCGTTAGGTCGTGCACTGAGTGGGGTATATAATAATAATAAAATAATATCGTTGTCTAGTTATAGTTCCCATCTTACTTCATAACATATGGGGGTGATGAGCCTGATGATAGATGAAAACGATTTGTCAAGATTTCACAGGAATATTTCCTGTAATCGATCAGCGCCTTATTGCAAAGATCGGCCGATTGCTTCGCTCACCGATTAGAAAATCTAATTCGTGAACTGAAGCGTTATTTGAAATCATGACCAGCGTCTCATAAATTAATCATATTCTTTATGTGCTGAAATAGGATTCTGACAGGAGGCAAATTATAGTTTATTGATCAATCAAATCTTTCTTAAGATATGTGAACTACTAATGGCAACTATATATAATTATTTGTAGATAATAATTTGTTTTGCTGTGTTTCAAGAGATGAGTAAATGATAAGACCATCTCGATTGTAATAACCTTTCTCCAAATAGAAAACAGGATATTATTTCTTTTTATCGACGTAAGTCTCTTGGTTGGTCACAAATGCTCTGTATTTGATTAATACAATTCTGCACGTGTTCAATTGAGACGACTAACGGAGATAATGAAATACTGTTCAATTAGTAAGTTTAATGGAAGAGGCAACCAGATGTCAGTCATGTCACCATTGACACTGCTCTTACTTTTCTTTTCGGAACTTCACTACGTTTGGTAGTGACTAAGTAGCATTAGTTGTTAAATAGCAATGTATCTCAACCTAATAAACGCACAATGTTACAAGCTAGAAATATGAGATATTCGAATACAAAATACATAATTCCAAAAAATAGAAGCATATTAAGTCTGTTTGTAAGTGAGCTTATATCTATTGTAAATTAGCTGCAATAATTATTCAGGTAATTACCATAATTGCAAGGTCTTTTAATATCAAGTTTAATTCAGTTTAACATTAGTTTAGTGGTCTACTGCTTCAAATTAAAAACTATTTTGACTGGTTTCTCAAAATAACTTAGAAGAAACTGCGATAGATTTGACGAACTACTTGACAATGTGTAATTTTGAAGAAGTAAATCCACCAATATAAAGAATGAATCACTCAATCTAAAAGGAATTAGAGAGCGTGTCTGGTCGAATGTTATACTCAGAGAAAAGCACCATTGATGAAACATCACAAAGTAGAATTTAATATTCCTTTGTGCGGGCATCTTTTATAAATATTAAATTTGGGTTTTAGAAACATTACTATGAACCATAGGCTCATTTCGCCTGTTTTAAGTTGGTGCATTGATGACAGGTTATGATACAGAAAATGAAAACAAATTAGGGAGTAGATTCCCCGATAGGCCCTAACTGCAAGTGATTGTAAATATTGAGTGACGCACATAAAAGTTTAATTTCCGTTTCCTCATCCAAGGATGATGTCATGGACTACAAAATTAGAGACATCCGACACAAAGAGCATCTAAATAATACTGAGCAATAAACAGGGGCGCAACTAAGGGGGAGCAGGAGGGGGCTCGAGCACCCTCCAGACGATTTTGGTGAGTCCTGTAATTCGTTCAGATGCGATGATTTTTTTATAGGGGGGGGGGTCAGAACGTTAATGACGAGGGGTCGGGGTTCAAGTCATGATAACATCATCAATGGAAACTTTCACACCTTCTTTAGCTAAATATTAGAACAGCATTTATAAATTTGTTTCATGACCAAACCTATCTTTTAGATATTTAAGCCGTTCAATTTTCTTCAATGAAACCAAACGATTTGCTAGAAAATACGATTTGTTTTCTAATCTGTAATATTTATTCACAGAAAAGTAAAAGTTGATTGGTATGTTGCCTACTTTTACTTACTATTTGTTTTTCTTTTGGGAGTCCCAGTAACCGACCGCGCTTTATGCAGCTACCCCGGAGACCGACCGAGCTTTACGCGCTATTCCTGTGACCGACCACGCTTAACGCGCTGCCCTAAAAAAAGTTATCCCCTCCAGCAGAAATTCCTAGTTGCGCCACTGGCAATAAAAATAATAAAGGTTAAAGTCCGTTTCTTCATCCAAGGCTAATGTTAGGGACGTCATCTTATAATAGCATCATAAATACCATCTGCATTGTCCCTCTCTTTGTATTCGTTACCATCCAAAGCTATATGTAAACAATTGGCATCGCATCATGTAAACAGTTCAAAAACATTTCCGGTAAAAAGGTTAAAGCCGAACTTAACGTCAGTATCGCGACCGAATGGTTACATCAGTGACGTGTGAGCCCTGGGATTCGAACCGTGAAGCTATGGAACCAGAATCGGACACTTAACCATCCGACGTCATTAGGCACAGGTATGTAGTCAGTATTACGCTTTTCTCGATACCCAGGATGTCACTGGTTCGAGTCCCATCCGGGTCCGCCTCTGAAATTTATCATTCGATATGAAAACAAACGTTAAACTTAGCTTCTTCTTCTTCTTCTTCAAGGTGTCCTGCCGCTTCCCAGCTTTGACGATCATGGTTTTCCAAATATCTCTGTCTCCAGCAAATTTAATCATTTCTACTTTTTCAACGTTCATCTATTCACAGAGACTCTTTGTATAGATAATTCTTTATACAACGCTTTTCTTCAATTATTCCGCTTATGATTATGCTTTCTATTTCTTTATTCCTCATAACATTAAAAAAAGCTTATCTGCCTGTTCCGCACAGTATTTAGCTTACCTTAGGAACAATTTTGCGAATGTTATCAGATTGCACAGAAAATGATGCCCGCAGCACGTTCAATTATGAGCCAAATGCTGCCTCCACCCTGCAGCTTTATCTCCTGAATGATTGGATGGTACATGGTGACCCTGGCCACAAATACACGTCTAGATAACACAATGCTGTATCATTCATAACTCCAGTACACATTTTATTCTCCTCCCCACAGTTCCATAATGTAATCCCCTGTCGCACAAGTTTATCAGCTGATATTTATAAATCCCACATTTATCAGCGGTATATTTATTGTCCTTCTCGGCTAGAGTTATATTTCCCTATGCTATACTTTTCACAGCGTTCAATCCGAGCAATACGTGCTCGAATTTATATATCATTATTCATAACTTTGTAGATTCGATTACAGGTACGACCATCTATAGTAGTATTCCACGAGTAAATCTCATTCGTTATTGCCGAAATGATATGATGTACTGTTTCCTTAGAGTTAGATATTGTACTTTTATTATTGTCGATTCTAGAGATTAATGGACATGCACTTTGTCTGACCAGTGTTGATCCCTGTTCTCTTTCAGCACTTCTGACTTCTAACTGCGTTAGTGTGGACCAGTTAGAATTGCTTTTTTTCTGTTGGAAACGTCCCTGATGTCGTCGTCCCGTTATATAGTTTTCTTATAGACAGCGAATGGCAAAAACTTGAAAGATAACTTTAACGTCTGTTTCCGCATCAACACAAATACTTTCAAAAACAGACCCACCGGGATATGAACCTGTGCTTTCTGATGTAGGTGTTAGAATTTGATCAATTTGAAATAAGGTTTCATTTACAGAATGTTAAGATGCACCACAATTTTGTTGAATTTTTTTTAATTCTACAGAATAAATTGGATCGCTTGCGTGATACAATTACTATACGGTAGAGGGTAGCATTAGCCTCGTGAGACACCCTCATTTTACTAGATGTGTCGGGTTCGGAATTCTAGAATACAGCTTTAAAAAACAATCTTGGGGATTAAAATTGTTGTCTTACCCTCGGACCCCAATTTTATATTTCGCCCTCTCCCCTCCCCATTTACTTATTTATAATTTGAACACCGATTCTATGTATAGACCTGAAAATGTGCTAAGACAATTGGGCGTGCAGTGTATAGCTAGCTATAACGTTCTTAATTTCCTCCTAGAAATTTCCTTCGGCATACGTCAATTTCATATATCAACAAATAAATGAGCATTATAATCCCGCAGCCTACGTATTGATTGAGTATTTATAAGAATAGGCCTAAATAACGAGAAGTAGAGTAAAACAGCACACGATACAATGAGCATAGCGTCCGGTTTCTCACCATAATGCGATGTCAGAGACGTCTCAAGCGGTCTATGCAACGGCAAGTCGTTGCATAGATCACAAGGGTTTAGCGTCCGTTTCATCATCTGACGACGATGGCAGGGACGTCGCGCAGCAGGGACGTCACCAGAACACACCTTCCGATGCATAGAGCGAAGAGACAATGCACGCACAGTTTTGTGAATATCACAAACATTCTTTTGCCGGGTTTCTATTTTATCTTGTCGTTTGTTACATCTTCATTTCTGTAGTTTCTTTTGTGACTTATTTGCATGCAGAGCACCTGCTACGACGTGTTAGACGACTAGATAAAGAAGCGGTTATTGATACTGACTAAATAGAGAAGCGGTTGTTAACCCGTAGTACGCCATATTTTATTTGTGAAAGAGTGGAGCCAAAGGGAGGTCTTTAGAAAGTAAACAAAGAAGGTATCAGACCACCTCTTATTATCGCCCTATCATTGTAAAGTTAAATTTACTAATCATTTCTACTAATTTATTTATATTTTAATCGAATTTTACATTAAAACATGAGGGATCTTATTGATTTTGGCTGAATGAGTATATAAACTTATTTGCAGAACTCTCAGTACAATGAAGTTAAAGATTTCTAGTTCTGGATTTATTAAATAAATTAATACTGATATTGCTCATTTTTGTCTGTTTTAACCCCAACACCCCTCAAATAAGAC
>JAQFZF010004789.1:0-10339 GCA_034695365.1 Enchytraeus norvegicus
AAGTAACCCCCCATTGTGCAACCTGCTTTCGTTTCTTTTATTTTAGTTATACATGGGTCAACTAGAACATTAAAAAGTGTTGCAGAGAGTGAGCCCCCCCGCCTTACTCCGCTTTTGATATCAAATGCATCAAATAAAACGTTATTCCAACGCACTCGGCTTGTTAATTTGGAGTACCGATTTTCCAGTACCAAAACCACCCACGGTGGAATGAGTTTTTCCAATAAAGCTGTGAAGAGTATTTTTATCATCTTTATTATTATAATTATTTTGAAGCTCTTTAAAATGTTGATTGCGTCATTGATTGAAAATTTATTTGACTGTGCCACAGTGTGGCAGCGATAGAGCCTAGGGGCAACCCATGGCTAGAATCAAACTGCTGTGTACTCTGTGGGATAAAGCTGTAATAAACTTGAACCAATGCTGAAATGGTAGCTTGATTGTGTTGAGCCATCTTGAAGAGAAGCTTTATGCTTCTGAACATTGACGTTAAACACACTCACATTTACCTACAAACTAGTTGAGATTCAATAAATAGAAATAAAACCAGATCCCACTAAGATAAAGTTGAATTTATAAATAGACCTGATCAATTGCTTATATAATATGTAAAGTTAATAAATGTAAAATATACATAACATAACATAACATCTAATGGGTCAAGAAGCATCATAAGCTTGTTTAAGACCCATATAATGGAAAATGGAAAGCCAAGTGACCATGGAGCAAAGTGACACAACTGATGTGGCAGCCTAGACCTCTGTCAGACTGGAATTTGAATGACAAATTGGTCCATTATGCAGAAATCATAGCCACATGGCCATCAGCTCTCCACTTCCGTATCTGCTTCAGTCGCCTCTTACGAACACGCGCAATTGTCGGTGGGATCAATTCTCAATTTTCCCGAACCCACTCGCGAAATTATAAGGTAATGAAGATTTCTAATTCGATAGATATTATATTAAATGTGATAACTAATATATATAAATGTAGGACCATTGTAGGTAGATATTGATTTTGATATATAATTTGTACTTAATTCTCATATAAAATATATACTGTATTTGATTAGCACATTATTATAAATACACTCATCAAAATAGCATGGTATTTAATTTACTATCCCTAAACTATTTCATTCATGATGGACACCAATGTTAACAGATAAATATGCTTACAAATAATTACATTATTTTATTTTACATCCCTGAAATCATCCATGGATAAGGAAATGGACATTAAACCTTTATTATTATTATTAAACACCTTTATTATTAATATTTAATGATCTCGAGGCATTATTACATTGGTGCACCAGGTCCTTTAATCGAACAAAATTCAATAGATTAGAAAATACAGATCTCTCATCTAATACAAAATCCTCCTAATAGTTTTTCTGCAACCCCCAAATGGCTTGGCTGTATAATATAGCTCGAGCACTGCATATATATATGTCAAAATAATATTTAACCAAGATTGACTAGTTTTACAAAAGCAACTTGATTGATTGATTTGTAGACCTTAAACTTATAACCCTAATATTAGCAGAAATATATAAATTCCAGGATTAAAATAAATATATAAGTTAACAATGTGTCACATAACACCGTTTAATCCCTAAACATTTATTATACATTATGTATAAACATCACAATAAAAATTTGTTAGTATTCCATGAAAGCATTGATGATATATTAATTAGGCTATAATATATTATACTGAATATAAATTATACATATTGTACAACAATTCCAAAGCCACAAATCACCTAAATAAGTTTATTAGACGCATCATCCTGCATGATCTTATCCTTCGTGTTTGCTGAGAACAGTTCTATTGGTAGTAAAGAAGCCACATTCAGATATGGATCCAGCTCTCCCTTCTTCCACCCGTTCAGATTCCACCAAATCCGCTGTCGCCGGAACTCGTAACTCACCTTCCCCTGGAGCAATAGAAGAACTTGATAAAAGAACAGGAAGCCGGTCGCTATGCACGTCATTACGCACATGTACAGAAGAGTGTTTAGTACGAGATTCCAGTCTTCTATTTCATTGTAGTAATATTGCAAGAGCGTTACGGGAAAGAACATCGTATAGTAGGCTTCCACGGGATATAATATTGTACTCGTTTGGAAGAGTCCGTAGGCGGAGTAGGCAGAGGAGATGGCAGCGTGGAATAGGAAGCGGACAAAATACCGCCGGTTTGACGCACCGATGCACGCCGAAGCGAAGTAACAGTGATGGTCGCGCAGCACGATGCACCGCTGACAGATGGCGCAGTGGTGAGTGCGCGGAGGAACTTTAATGGAGCAGGTGATGCACTGGTGCCAATCCGTCTGTTCCACTGAATTCCCACCACTGCCATCCTTGCCACCATTACCATCATTCCCAACATTTTCATCCTTGATACCATTACCATCCATAAACTTGCAACGAGCACCATTGTAGTAACTCGGGCGAGATCTCATTAGATAGTAATTTGAAACCATGTTGAACAGCAGATACGCCGACATCGTACCAGATATAAAGTACATCGCTGGTGAATCGGCATAGACGGTTGGAATGAGTAGAGAGTAGGCCAGGATGATGACAATGGTTACTAACCCATACACGTAGCCAACGGCTAACGTTGTGATCAGGAAAACCACTGACGGTGATTTTATCATGATTTAATTGATCGCTAATCGTAGAATTATAAAACTTTTCTTTTAAATATTGTTTCTAGATTCTTCTTCGCAGTTTAGGATTTAATTTTTAATCCAGGTGCACTGTGTCTAGAATATACATGTGCATTTGAAGAACGTTCTGATAAATTGTATCAATTGGTTTTATGTTGTTAGTAGTATTAACTGGACATCATGATCACAAATTATTATTTTCGGTTACAGATAATAGTACTCTTGACTCACTAATTTAGACTGAATATATCCATCAATGCCATCATATATGTATTATCCTTGTGGTTGAGTAAGTAAATGCTGGTAAGCCAAGATTAATTCCAGTACTTAATTGTTGGATTATTTAAATGTCCGTATTAAGATTTCATTTATGTAGCGAAATAAGATGAGTCTTGATTCACAACGATACCAATTTATAATGGCATTTAATGTTGCTCATAAAATAAAATTATTTTCAACGAAACCACAACTGAAACAACACATTATAAAAATTAATTAATAGGGCCTATCGTAGTGTTTCTACGAATAGATTAAAATCAATTTGACCAATTAGGCTGTAATAGAATTAAAACTACAGCATATTATATACAGTTACTTGTCTTGCTGGAGAAGGCCCAATTGCATTGGGCATGGACATAGATTTACATGTTAATTAAATTTGTTATCTTTTAACTTATCTGAGCAGTAAGAGAAGCTCTACCCAGATCAGCTGCTTGCTTTTAAATCAATTTATTGTTTTAAAAATGAAAGAATTTAAACTAAAATATATTTTAAACTTCTGCTGACAGGTCTACGATTGCCATCTCGCACTTATAATGTGCCAATTAAGAATACTGCACATCAATTACAATGTTGAAGCACCGTTGAAAGCCGTTGCCACAGGAAGGTCTTCCCATGACGGTGGCCGGTAAAAGTATGAGACCTCCTACCAATCACCACTATGACGTCTGTGTCGTCAATGTTGAAGGGGCCCTGGGTCTCTAATTAGGCTAAATTATTATTTGATTGAATCACAAACTATTGGACAAAAACCTTTACTACAGCAGCATCAGCCCCGTAGTCAGGATTTCATCAGAGGTGGGGCCATGATTTCTGTGGTAGGGCTATACAAAAAACTGTCGTGGCAACTCATGACCTGGGGGGGGGGTGGGGTGGGGTGAAATCAAGCAGCAAGATAGGACCTATAGCTAACTACTAGAGATGATGAATAATGAAGTAACAATTGATGCACCGAAATTTGTTCAACAGTAAATGATTGAGAGGACTGTTTGCACTAAAGTAAGCTACGCAGCAAATAGACAAAAACAATCCATAATATATATAATATATGTCACATGACATGTCAAATCTAACAATATTTTGGTCCCTAACGTTACCTTATTTCCTCATTTTTCGCCAAAAACTGAGTACATGCCAAGTAGGACTAAAACAGACAAATTTGAGTAATCAATAGACTAAAAGTATAAAATCTGAGTAGTAAGCACAAGTGTAAACACAAGAATTAAACAAATTAACTAGAACCCACATACTTATTATATATTTCTCGTGTTGGATTCGAGAAATTTGAGAGTAGACCAACCGACAACTGTAAGTGTTTCGTAAGAGCCGACTAAAGCAGATATTGCAGTCAAGGGCAGAGTGGTCTGGGCCATGGCTTCTGTGTACTTGACCAATTGGTCGCTCAAATTCCAGACTTGCGGAGGCCTTGTAACATGTGTGTGGCCTATAGCAAGTTAGACAATTCTTCCCTTCACTGCTCTAGAAAGCGCCTCTGAGATGCCTTGTATATAGAGGCGCAATAAAATATCCTATTGTATTGTATATTTTGAGACACTGTGACAGCAATGTTAGGCCCTACAGTCTAAATAGGAAAATCAAAGTGAAATGCGATGCGATCGTGCGAAAACCACTGCTCAAAGTCATCTATGCAAACATGGAGGAGGGGGGGGAGATATGGACGAGTGGTTAGAGTGTCGGCCTTCGAAGAAAGTGATCTAGTTTCAAATACCGGATCGGTCAAAAATATCCCAGAGTGTCTGAAAGGTTTATCCTGCTGCAGTGAGGGTAGAATGGTCTGCGCCATGACTTCTTGTGTACTTGACCAATTGGACACCCAATATCAATATTCTAGAATAGCAGAGGTCTGCCACATAGGTTGTGGTATATGGCAGGCTACTAGCTAGAATACAATAGGCCTAGATGCTCATAAGTACGATAAATCATGGAGTGGACTAATAATAATATAATCACAAAAACAGTCACACAAGCAAGGAAACTACACCCTGTCTCATAAAAAACCGGACCCCTACAATAATGTGAATAATTTGAGAATGGAGTTGCATATTTCATTCGCCGTTTGGAATCCCACTAGGCCTGCCAATTGGGCATATTGCCACATAATTTGGCCAATTTATCTTGAAGAATGATTAATCTAGAAGGTTTTCCGCACACAGGGGGTGTGCGACGGAGTGGCCAACATGAGAAATCTTGATCTTTATTCTGGTTCTTTAAAATGAGACCTCTTTTAAATCCGATTTCTGTTAAATTTGCCAATCATATATATGTAACAATCAATTCTATCCAACATCACCAAATTTCGAAGGCATATCTTTCAAAACAAAAATATTATTGATATTTGAATATGACAGGGGTAGACAAATTATTCAGTTGCATAACGTCATGTAATGTTAAACAAAGCATGCTTCTTTCAATGTTTGTCTACACCTATCACACTCAGCAATCAATAACTTTTTGTTTTGAAAGATATGCTTTCGACAGTTGGTGATGTTGGATAGAATTAATTGATCCATATTATTGGTAAATTTCACTGAAATCGAATTAAAAAGAGGGCTCATTTTAAAGAGCCAGAATAAAGATCAAGATTTCCCATGTTGGTCACTCCGTCGCGCACCCCCTGCGTGCGGAAAACTTTCCAGATTCGTCATTTTATAGATATATTGTCCAAATTTTGTGGCAATATGTCAAATTGGCAGACCTAGTGGGGTTCCAAACGATGAATGAATATGTAATTCCGTTCTCAAATTATTCACATTATTGTAGGGGTCCGGTTTTTTTTAGACAGGGTGTATATTGCAAATTGTAAGAGAATTGGACGCATAATAACCGAGATATTGCATTTTCCGCGTGGCACCTAGTAAGATCTTGATTTCCAATATGGAGAGAACAGGGGATGGGGGTTTAGCGATATCAGCAGACTGTTTGCCTCAGAAGCAAGTGACCCAGGATCGAATTCCAGGTCTGTCGATAAGAAAGGTTAAAAAATATATTGTCTTCATGGTTATATTCGAATGTCTTAGCTGACTGTCATTGGCGCTCTAAGGCACAGATAGACGATCAGGAGTGGAGCGGAGCAAAAAAAACATTGCAAATATACATCAAACATATACAGTCGTCATGTATAAGCAATTTATTTTGACAAAAAAACAGCAGAATTATACGGTAACAGTAGGCGTAATGAGCATAATGTTTTGCTGTTCTCTCCATATTGGGAAGCAAGACTTTACTAGGTGCCGTGCACAAAATGCTATAACTCAGTGATTATGCGTTCAATTCACTTGCATTTTCAATATGTATTACAAATAGGCCCCTGGTGATGCGTGCCAAATATTAGAGAAAATGCACTATTACTTGGGTAGGAAATCTAAAACATATAGCGTTCTCGGTAGTTATGGAACAGGGTGTATATCTAGTAGCTAGCGATGAGGCTGGAGAAATGATTGTATTGTTTCTGAATTCTCTTCGTCATTTCTACTAGCACTTGTAAAAAAAACTAGCTTCATGATACACTCATTTTTCTGAGTTTGAGTCTAATTTTAAATAAAACGTATATAATTAATCTAAGATATTAAGGTAAATTTTAAATGTACATACATATTTGTATTAAATTGTACTGTTTAAGGGGTATTTTTAGAGTTGCTATTGATGCTACATGTCTTTCAAACGTTATTTCATATGTTGGTTGCATATGCTTGGTTCATCAAAACTGCTGATTGACTTTATTACTATGCTACTGTGAGTTTATGTATGTTGACATTGTTCAGTGGTACAGAGCTAATTAACTATTGTTGAGAGTTTATTATTGAATTGTTCAGTGCTACTAGTCATTCTCAGTAAGGCACTAGTAATTTGCGTTACTCTGGCATCAATATATCTGACAGTTAATCTGAATTTACATTATTTTTGCTGAATTCATGAATTATTCCGTCACTTACTAAAGAAATGTATGATAACTCTAGTTGGTTAAAACAGTTTCTGTTTCCCATTTCATTGTTGTCACTCTCAAAATCACATGACTGGTAAAATGAAAGTAGACTGACTATGTTGTACGTCATTTTCATAAATGTTAATGCAATACTCGTGAGCTAAACAATATTAAATGTTAATACTTTCATTGTCCATTTCCTCATTCAAGGATGATGTCTGGAATGTACTAGCTGCATCTGCCTGTCATGTCTATCCACTAGGAGATAAAACGTGATGAAGATAAGACTTAAAAATTATACGAGTCCTGTACATTAACGTGAACATTTTTATTGATCACAAAGAAGTATCCAAGTGCATTTGAGTTCTCAAAAGTGTTCAAGTGACAATTTGTATTTGAATGAAGAAGGTTGATATGATTATATTAATTATAGCCAATTATAATTATACTGTTAATTTAGAATGATTTATATGTTTTGTAGTGATATTGTTCCGTAACATCCGGTGATGCAGCATTTTATTTGTTAAATTTCAGTTGGCGTCTCTGTTAAGACTGTTTTTACATTGAATGAACAGGTGTACCCTACAATGTTAACTATTATGCACTGATGTGTGTTCACTGATACAGAAACACACGTTGAACTGGGCTTTATCTGTGATGGCGTTAATTTATTTGAGTGATTGATTGATTTACGGCATTGTCTATAACAACACGACTAACTGTGTGTACGGATCTGTACCTTGGTACTGCTATCATTCTGAGAACTATATTGATTATATTAAGTTATATAGTTGATCGATGGTGTGCTCAATGATAGGCTATTTAGTCAAACTATGTAGAAAATTGTGCCCTGGACCTCCTATTGTGTATAGAGAATTAGGGATATAGGACTATACAAGTATCATGCAAATTGTGTGGCCTATATATTATACTATGCATGTTCATTGTTCATGTTTACATCTAACGCTGAAGAATATTCATACAATGCGTTTGATTGCTGTGCTGTGGTAGGTCTGCAAGCATTATTATGCATAAATGTTAATTAGAAATTATGTCTGTTCAGTTCTATATTTTCCATACAGTTATGTAAGTCACAAGGCCACAGTTACTTGCACCTGACATTTTTTTGTCAGAGAAGCTGTTGAAAGTTCTATAAGTGTTATTCTTTGGTTATGAAAATATATTGTGCTAAGTTGATGTTTGCT
The DNA here is from genome assembly GCA_034695365.1 of Enchytraeus norvegicus. NCBI lineage: Eukaryota > Metazoa > Annelida > Clitellata > Enchytraeida > Enchytraeidae > Enchytraeus > Enchytraeus norvegicus. The sequence goes on from JAQFZF010004789.1 coordinate 8,105, forward strand.
TTGCTCCCTGATGTCATATTTGATGAGAACAGTAATAAAGCACTATAGATTTCCTGCTATTATATTTATAATAATATTTTTCTAATGTTAGCAAATTGAACACATTATAATAACCAGGCCAATAACTGCTAATTAATTAAGATGTATAAATCAATGAGAATTTAACGTCCTTTTCATCATCTGATGACAACATCAGGGGCATCATCTCAAACAACCTTTGGACTACCAGCCTGCCCACCCAAACATTACTATCTAAACAAATGCCTCCAGAGACGAGCACCGTGCAATTTTATGTTATCAGTAAACTAATGAAATTATAATCTAAGACCAAATTTATTGTCAATGTTGATATCTAGTAATAACATCGGTGACGTCACTATTTGAAACTTTTAGAAAGCAAAGCAAAACTTTATTTTTCATATTCCATTTCAAAAGGTATTCTAATGCATAATATACAGTAAATAGTAATTTTGATTTTGCATTAATCTTCAGTTTCACTGTCTGATGACTTGCTACCAGTGCTCAAATTACGCGAAGGTCAATGGGAGAAGGTGGGGGGGAGTGCTGGAATGCTATTGAAGGTTGGAGGGGGTGGGCCAAAAATTATGTAAATTTGGCATGATATTGCCAAGCACTTGAGGAACCCATACATGTTCGAATCTACTAGGGCCGCCTTGATTAATGATGGGGCTTAATTTGGGCACTGCTTGCTACTGCACTGAATTACTACTGCACCTCAGCCATGAATTCATCAGCATTGGAGAAGACAGAAGAACGGAGTGCTTTTGAGAACTTACTGACATTTCTACATCATATCATCCTTATGTCTCTTTTATTCTCTGCCAGGTTGCTATCCAAGGCATAAATTCTGTGGTTTTTGACTTTCAATAGAATGATCCCGTCATTGATCGATAGGTTAATCTCATCATCAAGACTTTGCCCATTCCGCACCTATATCTGATGCCCAAGTTGATGATGGAAAAATATGACTGAGGTGGTTTTCCTTGTATTTCTCATGATTCATGAATTGCTTTCTGCACATTTTTGGCAGCTCAAGTGAATCCACTAGTTTCATTACTGCACAGTCACACTCCGTGTAATTGTTAATTGTTGCTGGCATTGGAGGAAGAGATTTGTGGAGTATTTGCTATTAATCTGTTGCTTGGAAGAGTTTCCAGCTAATGTGTGCATTTTTAATATTTGTCTTATGAGTTCAAGTATTTCATTTTAAAAGTTAGCATTCTTTAATAATAATTTAATTGATCTCATATGTGGACATTTTTATGACTTTAGTATGTATGAACCCAAAAACCATTTGTTTCCTCCATAGAGCTGTGTAATCAGATTCTCTTGTCCTGGCCAAAGGACATGAACTATATCGGATCTTTCTCTTTCGTTCATACTTTTACAAGTGTGTTTAGGTGGTATAGAATTACTGCAGTTGCATGTTCTGCTTGAGACTTCCCTGACATCGCCTTCGGGTGAGGAACCGGACGCTTAATCTTAATTGCATTGCATTCCATTGCATATGGTTGATCATAATTTTCTGATGTTGATGCCTGCTGTTCCTTATTGTATGATTTTTCCAATGTTAACCCTTTTAACGCCGGATATGTGGCTCCCGCAAGTTTTTGCCAGACCACAAGTTTTTGCCAGACAGCCAGGGCTGCATATATGGGGTACCCAGTATAAATGCTCTGCATTTGAACACCGGAGTCGCTAAACCATAGCTGTTTCTACATTGAATACAAACTTCTAATAGTAAACTAACAAGTGCTATAATTGCCGGCGACTTGTTGACTCAGTAGGCATATTTGTCTCGCCGGCCGTTCACAGAGCACCTTATTGTACAGAATCTATTGAAATCATGTCAACTGGTCTGAGTGGTTATTGAACAGCTATAGTTTTATAACTATTATTCATGCATGCTAAATCATGCTGCTGGCACATCTATAATATTATGGTCCCTCCAATTATCAAATTTGGATACTAAATAGTAGGGCTGGCGACCTCACCATCAGATTAATGACTTTCTCAAAATATGTGTGCTGCAATCGCTAGAATCGGGATCAGCTCTGCGCTTACGTTCTATAACGAATAATTATGGAACCGACCCTTTACCTATAAATAAATTGAGAAATTTGTGTGTCTAACACTAACAGTGACTGATCTGTAACTATTTTAATTAATGTAATTACAGTTTTAAAACACCCCAAAAAGTATTCGGCGTCCAGG
>JAQFZF010004790.1:0-10337 GCA_034695365.1 Enchytraeus norvegicus
TCATCTAACAAACTTGTTCAGTACATCAGAAGATAGGTATTTTGGTGCTCCATAAAAATGGTCTACTATTGTTATATTGAAAATTGAGATTTTGGCCTCGAAAAATGTTAAAAACCCTAAAAACATGGTGGCCATCTTGTGAGGTGTACGCTCATTGTCGTGATTTCTATTTATCGCACAGATTCGTTCAGTACATCAGAAGAAAGGTAATTTTACTCTGCATAATATTGGTCTACCATTGGTTTATTGAAAATTTTAATTTAGGGCGCCAAAAAATAAATAAAAACATACTCGGCAGCCATGTTTTTAAATTGCCGCACATTTTCTTGGATTCTATTCATCTCTCGGAATCGTTCAGTACACCAGAAGAAAGGTATTTTTATATGCCGTAAAAATGGTCCATCATTGTTATATTGAAATTTCTATTAGTCGAAAAAGCATAATATACGCGGTTTTTGGCGGCCATTTGTTTATGTAAATTAAAAATTAAAAACACGAATTTAAAGTTGGCAACAAGTCTTAAAATATTGCCTGACATGCTCTCAATCAATATCTACAGAAAAAGTGGACTTGGCAAATTCTCCCAAGTAAATACAACCTCGACCTAACTTTTCGATTTACTGTTTCAAAAGGTGCCTCTGAGATGCATAATACATAAAGGCGCTGTGAAATGGTCTTTTGCAATGTATTATAATATTGGATGTTGGTGCGTAGCTGGGTCCGTAATAAATATTTAGGCCTGGGGCCCCGTGAAGTCTTAATTCACCATTTTAAATATCATGACAGCATTATCCAATCGCAGTTCTCAGTTTTTATCATCAAGTAGCCTACTCGTCCTGCGTGTTTGCTCTATCAGTGGAAAATGAAATAATTTATGTAGAAGACACTAAAATCTTCACAGCATAAGGGCGTTGTCAGGCATGCGGGAAATATCCCTGGGCAGTATTTTTTATCAAACACCCATAACTACGGAACAAAATATTTAATCGATCAAGCAGTATTTTTATATAACCAATAGGTCTATCACTGCCCGTGTTGGATCCGGAAACTTGAGAATAGACCAACTGAAAACTTTGTAAAACTGAAAAAGTTTGACACAGGTAGTTGTTGAAGAATTTGCTCCTATTATTATGACCATAAAATAACAAAAACGACTAATTATTAGAAAATTATATGTTCATCTGTTATGTTATAATTCATATTTCCAAAGTCTTATTATTATACATCTCGGCCTAGAGTCTTAGGAGGCTTATTTTTGAAATAAACCGTTTAGCATCCTCGTCGGCCTATAAAATCAAAAAATAGGAACACAGTCTCATTTCTTTAATCTAGGCTATAATATAATAAATATCAAATATGTAAAAGAAATGGCATCGACCCTCGGAACACTGGAGAGAAGTTCGGCCAATCCTCTGCATGAAATTGTTTGGGAAACACTGATGTAGATGACACTAAAGAAAGCCTCTAGAAAGCTTTCGAACAAATTTCTATTTTTGTCTCTATTTTTTAGAATTATCTAAATTTCTTGTAAGCAATATTTAATCGCTATCGATATTAACCATCTACAATAATAGACGTAGGGGAACTTTTATTATTAGGGGGGGGGGCTGGATTTAACCTCTGCTCGAATTTTTTTTTGTCTTTTTATCTGCCCGAAAAATGCCAAAAATGCCTGAATTAATAACGAAAAATACCCTAGAAACGATTGAAAATGCAAAAAATACCCGAATTAACAATGAAAAATTCTCAAAGCACAATGGAAAATGCCAAAATGCCCAAAATATGCATGTGTTAAAACGCATGTGTTAAAACGCATGTGTTAGAACACTTTTGCCCGAAAATCGCAGACGCCCGAATATTTGGGGGCTGCAGCCCACCCTTCGCCCCCCCTCGTCTCATACGTCTATGTCTGCAATAATCATCCCGCAGTCTTCGCACATCTGGTAGGCTACTAATCTTTTTAAACATCCGTGATATACAATCATCTATAGCAGAGATTCTTAACCTTTTGTCCACTCCATATCCCCAGAAATGATCCAGTACATTCTGAGACTCCTCCCAAATGTGTGCTGTAAGATATTGTGTAGCCTAAAATTTACAAAGGGACTTTCTATAGTGAAATTAATACAGTTGGATAGAAAGGCTAAGCAATTAAATTAACAGCAATTAGTTGACATTGAATATTGTCAGTACAGTTTGTAAATATAAAAAAATGTACCACTATGTATTTAAACTTTAAAGATGTCTTCAACGATCCATACTTACATAAGTGTTACATAAGTGTTGCGTCATCCTCCACACTTGAAAGGTATTCTAACCGTACAATTAATTATTAATAAATCTGTTATATATACAGGGTGAGTTTAAAAAAACCCACGGACGAAATCTCAATATCTTTGTCAAAACTCAAGATATTTTAAAAATATTTTCAGAAAATATAGAGTAGGGTTTTCCACAGCTAACTTCCAAATTTGGTCGAAAAATATTATTTATTAACAACGTTGCAGAGTTTCTACGGAGAAAGCTTATTCAAAAGCCATACGGTACAATATGGATCGTTGGTTTTTGGTTGGTTTAAAAATCAAAGATTCTTTGCATATTGCTTTTACACGTGACAATCGCACATGTTTGACATACTATTTCGCTAGGTGGCGCTTATTTTATTTATTTTTGCTCTCCACTCCTGATGGAGTGCTCTTAGACTTGTAGAAATGAACACTTTGTGTCTCTTAAGTATTTCGCCCCAGACGTGGTATTCGAGAGTTTCGAGCTTACGTGAGTTTGGTGGTCACTCATCCTACTTGACGAATTTCGGACTATGCTGTTCGATCCATATTGTACCATATGTCTATTGAATAAGCTATGTTAGTATGTTTTTTAAAATACTTTTTCCGTAGAAACTCTGTAACTTTTTAAATAATTAATATTTTTCGACCAAATTTGGAGGTTAGATCTGACCTCCTCTATATATCCTGAAAATATTTTTAAAATATCTTGAGTTCTAAAAAAAATATTGAGATTTCGCCCGTGGTTTTTTTAAACTCACCCTGTATATCATTCTATGCATAATATGTGCATGTACAAAATCATAATTAACACACTAATATTAAAACACATGCGGTAATTATGTTGCTGAAGTCATTAAACAAATATCCGCTTTCATGTATTCAGGTCCCGTAGGGCAAGTTGGGGCCCCTGGATCAGCCGGGGCTAACGGAGCAGTAGGAGCATCGGGTCAAACAGGCCCTTCAGGGCCTAGTGGGGCAGCGGGCCCTAATGGTCTCCCAGGTCCGTCTGGGGGCACTGGTGTAGCTGGCCCATCTGGAGCACCAGGTGTCCAAGGATCTACAGGTCCAGCGGGACCATCAGGTGTAAATGGTGCAACAGGTCCAAATGGTGTCGCTGGTACACCAGGTTCAACAGGCCCTCAGGGTGATATTGGTCCCGGTGGTACGGTGGGAGCACCCGGACCTAAGGGACCAAGTGGTGCTGCTGGATCTACAGGACAACCTGGAACAGTAGGAGCCTCAGGAACCCCTGGGGTCTCAGGGGCGAGTGGTACACCAGGAACTGCTGGTACACCAGGGACAAAGGGCCCAACAGGGACCCCAGGTCAAGCTGGCCCAGCTGGACCAGCAGGATCTGCAGGACCACTAGGACAGCCTGGAGCAACTGGTCCTGCTGGATCCCCTGGAGCATCTGGAACACCTGGTCAAGCTGGTCAGTAGTCACTTTATATTTAATAAATATTTGAAGTACTGGTAGTAAATTTACTTTGATAGTTAATTAAATTAAATTATATGAAGTTGTTTTCCTTAATCTATTATATCTAACATACTTTATTGTATTTAGGATAGATTAAATCATGATAATAAAATAAGCATGTACGTGTAATTCTCTCAATTAATTAAGGTCATTATTGTTAAAGGTATAGCTAAGATATACCTCTAACATAACATAGTCATAGCTAAGATATTTGATGAGTTTAGAACTTTAAACCACTTAGGCTTGCACTTAGTATTATACATGCCACAATGAAGTATTATACATGCCCTATTTCATGGTTTTCAGGACCTAGTGGACCAGTAGGAGCATCAGGTGCAGCAGGGAATGTTGGCCCACAAGGGAGCTCTGGAGCCCCTGGCCCCACCGGCAATCCTGGAGCGGCAGGACAATCTGGAGCCGCGGGATCGGTGGGAGCTACTGGGTCTGTTGGGCCTGCGGGCAGTCAGGGGCCACAGGGCGATAGTGGCTCAGCTGGGGCAAGTGGTGGTGCTGGAGCAACAGGTCAGTTATTATCCATGATAATATTCATATTTACACGTCCCTGATAAACAAAAATTAAACTATGAAACATAAATTAAACACATTTCATCATGTTATTATTTTAAGCGTAAGCTTATTTAGATTAAATACTTCTTGTTCACTTTAATCTATATATTACTTATCATTTTGTTATTATTTTTATAGACTCCTTGTTATCGGCGATACTTATCGCCTTCGAGTAAGGAAACGGACGTTAAATCTCATTGTATTGCATCATATTAATTGATTTATTTATCTGCGAGCAGGTCAGACCGGCCCACGAGGTAACACAGGAGCCACGGGTACTATAGGGTCATCAGGAGGACCTGGAGTGGCTGGGCCTGTAGGCGCCTCAGGATCAGTAGGTCCTTCAGGAGCACCAGGGTCCACGGGACCTCGTGGAGTGCAGGGAGCAGGAGGTCAGCCAGGGACTGTCGGAGGAGTGGGAAGCACAGGATCACCTGGTGCCACAGGTGCACCAGGCCCGTCTGGAGCTTCTGGTGTAGCTGGAGCACCAGGCACATCTGGTGCTCCTGGAGCCACTGGTGCTGCTGGTGGCTCAGGTGCTGCTGGTACACCTGGGGCTGCAGGACCTGCGGGCGGACCTGGACAACAAGGTCCTAATGGATTGCCTGGTCCAGCTGGAAGTTCTGGAACACCTGGAAATGCCGGTACAGTCAAACCCTAATCGTTAACTTGAACTTTAAGTTAGTGAACTGTGAAATATTAAGCATTCTAGCAGTAATCTTTATTATTATTATTATTATTATTAATCACCAATAACGATATTTGCAAATTATTTATTAGAGCATAACCAAAATGCAACCAACTGTACGAGCTAGCTGCTAAAGAATAAAAGGTGATAAATTTGATTAAAATATGGAAAACAGTATTTTCATATTCATATATACTAGACACAATCATTTGTGTATGATACTGAGATATCTTGCATGGAGCGGCGCTTTATAAACATAGTTATTGATTGATTGATAATTATCTATAGGCGACTTCAATGATCTCTTTAAATAAAATATATTCAGATTGTTTGATTGACTAATTGATTGATTTATCCTACAGGACCACAAGGACCCATGGGATCGCCAGGTACTCCAGGTGTTGCTGGTCCCTCAGGTTCCCTAGGACCTGCCGGTGCCACTGGCACACCTGGACAGCCAGGACCTGCTGGAGCATCGGGAACAGCGGGAGCGCCTGGAGCTGCAGGAGACACCGGAACAGCTGGTAGGAACATCCTTCTCAGTATTGTACTTTCTCTTTCAAATTATTAATTATTATTCTCTCAGCTGCTTTAGAAGATGTTAAATTATTGTCAGGCTGAGAAGTGATCGTTTGATTGATTGATTTAACTAAACCTTCTTGTAGTTAAATAGCTAATTGAAAAAGTGCAGATCAACTATTATTTATATAAATAGTTATTATTGAGATTTTATTTGTTTATATTGTTTGCACTTAATTTATGCTTAGTGTTTGCTGGTGTGTGCAATGTCGTTGTTTCTTTTGTTTCCTTGAGACGATGAATTGTACATACTGGAAATAATGTAGGATACATGTAAATACAAATTCTATGATGACATTGTAATGTGTTAGGTGCCCCTGGACCACTTGGGAACCCAGGAAGTGCTGGTCCAGCGGGAACCCCAGGCTCACCCGGGGCCAGTGGTCAACAAGGGCCTGCTGGCCCCTCAGGAGCACCAGGACCTGCTGGTCAGCCTGGTCCTATTGGCTCCCCTGGAAGTCAAGGTACGGTGGGAGCAACTGGTCCATCTGGAGCAGCAGGAGCGAGTGGACCAAGTGGAACACCTGGAAGCTCTGGCTCACCTGGTGGACAAGGGCCAAATGGTGCATCAGGTACTGCTGGTCCTGCTGGACCATCTGGAGCACCAGGACCTTCGGGTCCTGTTGGACCAGCTGGTTCTGCCGGTCCTGTAGGATCTGTTGGTCCTGCTGGACAAGCTGGCGCTGTTGGTTCTTCAGGTCCAGCAGGACCTCAGGGCGTTAAAGGACCCTCAGGGGCTGTGGGTGCTCCGGGTCAGGGCGGCGGTACTGGGAGTGCGGGTGCAACTGGAGGAATAGGTATGTTTTTGATTAATCTGTCGTCAAATCTAGAATATTCATTTAATTTTTTCAATTTTATATTATTTTTATTTATTGATGCGGCTCTACTGTGGTGTTTTATTTTTAAAATACTAAGATGTGAATTTAACTTTATTGCATTTTAATTTCAAATTTAGAAACTAAAACATGTTCTGTGGTGGTATACTGACTAATGCATTGCTTATCTTCAACTGCTTATTGGCTTATTGGTTACCATTATGGTCGGAGCTTCGGAGGTCACCATTAGCCTACTCAACAATAAAATCAACGTTGGATGATGAAACGACCGAAAAATTGTTAAGAATTTTATATTCTGTGTATTTAAATATATTTGTTTATCAATGTTATTTGTGGCAAATATATGTATTGTGATAATGTTATAGGTCTTCCTGGAGGGCCAGGAGCCAATGGAGCCACAGGTCCTAACGGAGCCCCTGGACAACCAGGCCTCAGTGGCCCAGTTGGCCCTGCTGGACCCGCTGGATCAGTGGGTAACGCTGGCAGCCCAGGTCAGCCTGGCGCTGCTGGTGCCACAGGGCCAGCTGGAGCTCTGGGACCAGCTGGACCTGCAGGCCCTGTTGGCAGTGTTGGTAACATAGGGGCTAATGGACAACCAGGGGCAACTGGAGCCCCCGGGCCGTCAGGGGCCGCAGGATCAGCTGGACCAGCTGGGGCTTCAGGAACGCCAGGTCAAGGAGGGGCTCAGGGCCCGGTCGGTGCACCTGGTAAGTGATCCCGGTATTTGTTAATATATTGAGTAGTAGTATTTTATTAACGGATACTCATGGCAGATGCACGATGATGCAAACTAAAATACATACAAATCAACAACAATACATACATATCATAACAGAACATACTTTAGAATCAGATAATTAATAGTTTCTGTTTATCTACTAAGGAAAGAAATTTAAGGGTAGGCCTACAATACATATATATACATATATCAAGTTATATTCAAAGACCATTTTGTTAGTAGAGTACTTAGCTGTGAGAGCAGTGCACAGCAGAGGATGCGTTCTATTATGGGATCTCTTATAAAAGCCCACGTTAAAAAATGATAAGCCAACTTTAACTTTTGGGAAATAATAAAAAACTGTACAGCTTTTTGTTTGATGTTTCCGTTTGACGTCTGTTTCCTTATCCACGGCCACTATCAGAGATAGACCCGGCTACGGCTCGAACCCATGGCAAATAAACCACTACCAATACTTATAAGAGTTTATTAGTCGTAGTAATAGTCGTTCATTAACAACATATCATCATGACATACGCACAATGATGCAAGTTACGATGCATACAGATCAATGTAAAAACACATATAAGAGCATTTTACATAAAATTAGAATCAGCCTTCAAAAATTTCAGTTCATCAAATGGAGGTCCATTAAATATTTCAATGGACGTTTCATTAAAATTTAAAATTTAATGGTCCTACTAAGTAGGACCTTCAACCTTAAAATTACATTCAAGTATGATGTCAGGAAAATACGCAAACAGTCGCAAGCTAACGACACACATAACATAGGCTATATACATATGTACAATACACCCTACAGCATAAAATTAGAATCATGAAAGAGTAGTAGGGGCCAATACTTAAAATGAATATTCAAATAGCATTTATGTATTCTATAGACATGTTTAGTGCTTAAAGAAATGGACGGTAAATATTTATAGATATTAAGCTCTATTCTTTACTAATTTGAATATGTTGAAAAGACGATAGAATTTTGGCCGACGCCGATTTTAACTAATTTTGCACCGATTTTAGAGATCTCGGATAAGTACGGATTTCACTCCGTTGTAGCTAAGACGTCAGCATGTTAACATGGGAATAAAACACGAGTATTGTTTTCGTCACTTGAAAATAAAACTGGATTCGATTCGAAATTCAGTTGGCTTGTGCATACGAATATAAACATTCTTTGTGCAAAATTGTGCCTAATGTAGCCTACGTCATTTATTGACGTAATCTTATTAGCAGGAAAATAAATTGTATAAATTTATTTGTATATATAAATTGTATTAAATTGTATAAATAAACGATAATTTTATAGATGTCATTTAATTTATTTGTCTGCAGGTTTCAGTGGAGCAATTGGAGCTTCAGGAACTCCTGGCACCAAGGGTGGTCCAGGCACAATTGGAGCACCTGGAACCTCCGGAGCACCTGGTCCTGTAGGACCTGCAGGACAGGCTGGTCCACAGGGGCTCGCAGGGACCGCTGGACCAAAGGGGCAAGCCGGACCAATAGGAACTCCTGGAGCTAATGGTTAGTATTTTAATTCTTCTGCCGCATGATAGCCAATAAAATATACACATATTTTCTTTAAATTTGTACAAGACAGTTAAAATTATCAATGCCTAGTCTATATACTGTACATTGTTAAATATTATTTCTAGGAAGCTGATTAACGGCCTAAGAAGTGAATATATGGACTGAAAAAGATGTAAGACCTATGTAATAATTATGTGATATGTCACCTATGTTAACCCAATTACTCTTACAAAAACTATTATTTTATAAGGTTTTTGTAAAGTAAATACCATAGTGTCTGTAACTATATTTTTTATATTCATTGGCATAATTATTTATTTTAAAGTAAATATCACTGTGTCTGTAACTATATTTTTTATAATCGTTGGCATAAATTATTACAATTTAAAATGGAATATATTCTCTGTGACAGGTGCTGTTGGATCAAGTGGAGCCCCTGGTGCTACAGGACCTGCTGGATCAGCTGGTCCAATAGGATCACCAGGATCAAATGGAGCCGTTGGATCAAGTGGTGCTCCAGGACTTGCTGGTGGCCCAGGGGCCACTGGTCCTCAGGGGACTTCTGGAGCTTCTGGCGGTCCTGGTTCCACTGGACCAGCCGGACCTCTTGGAGCACCTGGTGCCTCAGGTGGTGCAAGTGGAAGTGGTGCACCTGGTGCAGCAGGCACTCCTGGTAACCCAGGTCCAGGCCCAGGCAGGAAGTCCTGGCTCATCAGGGCCAGATGGAGCCATTGGTAACACAGGCCCGAACGGTGCTACAGGACCACAGGGAGCAGCTGGTGCCCCAGGAGGTGCTGGAGCAGCAGGGTCACCTAGAGTAGCGAATTCAGCAGGATCTACTGGTGCAGCTGGGTCCAAGGGCCCTGCTGGCGGACCAGGTCCTGCTGGAAACACTGGAACGCCTGGAAGTCCTGGGTCACCTCGAGGCTCAGGTGCAAAAAGGTCCTGCAGGTGCAGTTGGTGCCCCAGGACAGGGTGGAGCAACGGGTTCAATTGGATTATCTGGAGCTTCTGGACCTACTGGAGCTAAAGGACCACAAAGACCAAGTGGACCTATTGGTAATCCAGGAACACCTGGAGCTAGCGGTGTTCAAGGAGTTTCAGGAGCTCTGGGTTCAAATGGACCTGCTGGTGCCGCAGGACTATCTGGTGCACTTGGTACACCTGGTCAAGCAGGAACACCTGGGGCAGCAGGGTCTACCGGCCCCGCTGGACCTGTGGGACAGTCTGGATCTAATGGAGCAAGTGGTTGGTCTTTATGTTATTATACAATTTAGTCATTTTTATTATATTGCAATTATTTACTATGCTTTATTATAGTACATTCTCCTTTTAAGTCTCAATATTGGCCCATAATATAGATTTTTAACTCATTTAAGCCAAATGTATCAATCCTGGGACACACAAGACACATTACAAATGAAGAAGTTTTGAATAGGATGGCAACAACAACAATTATATTAAATACTGTGCGGAACAGCCAGATGAGGTTTGATCATGTTATGAGGAATAAAGAAATAGAAAACATAATCATAGGCAGAAAAATTGAAGGAAAGCGTTGCTAAGGAAGACAAAGAATTACCTATACAAAGAGTCTCAGTGAATGGATGAACGTTGAAGAAGTAGAAATGATTAGATT
>JAQFZF010004791.1:0-10334 GCA_034695365.1 Enchytraeus norvegicus
CATGCATTTTTGCTGCATCACTTGCCGACGTGCCGTGAACTAAAAGCACTTTTGGCTTTAAGAAAACCTCCTTGGCATAATGCTGTAGCCCATGGACTATAGGGCCTGATGTGGTAATGACACAGTATTTTTGTGGTGTCACCTACAGTAACTCTTGTTGAACGATAGGGTCCTCACTAATGAGCAGCGCAGGGGCCTGCCGCTCCATCATCCCCCCCCCTCGATTGGGGGGGATGATGGAGCGGCACGCTCAATGATTGATGCTTGGGGGGGGGGGGGGGAGTTTTGACTAGCTAAAATGAAAAGCTTGTGGGGAACCATCATATGTTCGTCTTTTTGGAGTGGCGCTCCAACAATCTTGGGGGGATGCGGGCCTCTGGAGCAGCGTGAAGACGGATTGTGAGTATTCAAATCAAATTATTCTTGGCTACCGTAACCAAATTATCATTCTATTTGATTAGAAGCATGTTATGTTTGTGAGGAGGAATATCCTTCGTAATTATACATGTAAATGCCATTTGGTTCAAAACCATCCACAAAGCTCATTCGATCCACTCCGAGATGGCCAGGACCGGCGCCAGGTCTAGCAGACTGGGGGAACGCGCACATTTGTGAGAGGACCAGATGCTTAAAAATGCATTCACCAGAGAAAAATTGAGGACGGGGAGAATAACAATTGGCGCCGGGCCTAGGGATAGAGCAGGACTACCTTTATTTTCCGTAACGAAAGTGGGTAGATAAAACAGCTTTGAAAAGTTTATTTTGAATGTTTAAAATAATAATGCACATTCTCAGTGTGGTTGCTTTATAGTGACTTGATTGGAATATGAAACTGAACGTCAAACTGGACTTGGACGATAAAAATTAAACTATTCCATAGAAGTAAAATAAAACGCTTTAAAAACATTAAATCTAAAACCAAATATTTGTCATCGTAAGAACGACAAAGTATTATTATTATAATACAGAAACACTCCGGAACTTTATGAACTTTACTTTTTTAAAGATGCTAATATAAGAAAACTAGCTAAATATTTGTGCGCAAAGTATTTACAAAAAGGTAGTGCACTTTTAGTTCAATGGCGTAAATAGGATTTTAAAAATTGCTTTAATTTTTTATGTTCATGAGAAAATTTTTATAAATTTATTGTAGTGCTTCACATAATAAAATGCTCCCTCCCAATGATAATATCCTGGGTACGCCACTGTCCAAACTCTAATTGTAGAAAATAAAATTATTATCCTACTGTGCCTATAAATCAGTGCCAGTGCAAGGATTAGTTCTGGTTGGAATCAGTTGTAACGTTGTATCTGACGTTCTGATGAAGTCATCAACCTCATTGACGTCACATCCTACGTCATCAACTAGCGCAACAGTACCTGCTAAACCATTATTTGCGCATTGTCCAACAATTTGGTGATTCAAAGTTTCTTGGTGATTCAAAACCGGTTTCGCTTCAGGTTTTCGAAGACTACCGGCGTTGGTTTTTACAGATGAATAGCAGGCGTTCGATTTTACTGTTTCACAGTAAGTTGTAGCTGTTCCGATGGTGCCGACACCACCTCGCCTGTTACCGGCAAATAACCACGGTACAACCAACTCAAACTCTTTACGAAAATTGTCATTCATCCATCCGTAGAGGAATGGATTATAAACGATAGAACTCATGGCTATCAGGTGAGCAATGAAAAACATCATGGTAAAATATCTCCATCTGCCTAGAGCATCAAAGTAGTCGTTAAATAGTAGAGTGACGTTTAGCGGGAGCCAGCAGCAGACGAATATCGATACCATGGCAATCAACATACGATTAGCCTTGCGCTTTCTGTTTAGTTCGGCCTCTTCACGCGCACGGCTAGCCTTGCCAATGCGCGCCCGGGCTCGCTGCTTGAGCGAGGCCGATACGCTTGCGTAGCAGAAGGTTATGATGCTGCAGGGGACGATGTATTGAAGGATGAGGCTGACTACGGTGAAGAACTGACGGGCGGTGGGCAGTGGCCAACTCTCCTCACATGTGTAGGAGGCCGAGAGTTCGTCCCATCCGAAGCGTTGATAGATGGCTAGAGGGAGTGATATGGAGAGAGATATGAGCCAGATAGCACCGATCAGTAGCATGCACGCCATCACCTTCATATACAAAAATAAACATAACATACTTATAGTATTGTCAGATCAGTGCACGGATATAATGGATAATGCCCAAATTTAGTATCTCTCCTCTCAAGCCTTGGGCTGAGCTTCTCCTGACAAGACTTCCTTCCAGCATTGAGCAATGGCTCTGACCAAGGATTCCGACCCCCGACAGGAGCTCTATTCCATATGCAATGGCATCAATCAAGTCAATTGATTAATTTTAAATATCTGGCTTCATCCACCGAGGTTTCCAGTAATTAGTGCTATGACTGAGGGGCTTACATTACCCTCTGAGGGTAACATAACAGACATGGCAACATGTCAGGTAGCATGGTAGACATGCTACCTGACATGAGGTAACCGACTCAGGTACCCGAGCCTCTTTCCGACTGAAGCTAATTATCCCACTCAACGGTGTGGAACGATGTCAACATCAAGGATGGCTTGAGGCGATCATCAGCAACATGGCAATGGTGATCTTTAAATACTAACATAACATATTGGATAAGCAATCAATAAATAAATCCGTTTCAGATCCGCTTTATCGATAATTAAAACATGCGTTCTGTATCCACCTACAAATTAAAACGATGTAATAATAAAATCTAAGATGTCAAAATCCAGCAGAAAGAACGTTCTGACAAAAATCAAATAGCCGAGCACTTTCGTTAATTGCAACGAGTTGGAAATCGATTTAACTACCTAGTAGGACACTTGTTTCAAGGTTTAATCTTGTGTAGAAGTAGATGTGTCTCTCATTTGAACTTTCATTTGTTTACATGACAATTATTTCCTGCTGTTTCTGTCACATTGCTCTGTATTCTGCCTGAGATAAACCAGTAAAATTTAAATTAAATAAATGCAACTGCAAACATTAACAAACAATCCTTTGCTCCACCAGGTCCCACTATTTGAACGCATTGCATGTATGTGTGTACATTGTACTGTGTATCTAACAATTTTATGAAAGTGTTTTTAGGCTATTACGTTTAAAAAGTTTACAACTTTATAGTTAGTTGAAAAATTATTTATTTAGTAATTTTTTACCTAATCGATGCAAAAAAAAATTATATAAAAATGTTCCGATTTGCAAAACGGTGGTGCTCTTCATTAACTTCCTGTTACAATCATTCTATCGCTATAAAATGTATGCGAGTGCATCGTTTAATGGAAATGCAATTAAAATTTTGATTGCATACATGTCTTGGAATTTAATCTATTAAGAAACTCCACGCATCTGAAAAAGTTTAAACGGTGACAGCAGATAAAGGTTTCTAAGAAAGGTTTCTAGGTTTTCAAAATCAGCTAATGCATAATTAACTATATTGCACTTAAGCTTTGCAGCGCAAAACACTCTACAATAATATTTTTAAAAGAATAATTATCTCTATCGTGATTTCATTTAGGCTACAACTTGCTTATCTATTGCTTTCATTTTGCTTCAAAGAGAATGAAACACTTACAAATATAGAATCAATCAATTAATTTAAATGTATCAAAACCTTGACAATCCTTGAGGAAGCAATGTAATTAGTGCAATGTAGGCAACATGTATAAACAACATGACGCAAACACATTGCCTACTCAAAACTTAATTAAAATTAAAATAGACCTACGAGTAGCCTAGTAGGCATGCATGTACAATTGCACATATTAATTCTTAACGTATTGATTGCATATTTTCAGGAATAAATTTCTTCAGGTTAAATTATCATGCAGGAGGGAAAGGAATAATCTGCAATAAACTACTCGTTTAATAATTTAACATTGCCAAAACCTTCTTTGCCACAAAATTAACAAATTTATGTTTAAATTTAGCCTATTACATTGACTTTTAAGGTTGATTTCTGAACTCCCTCTCTACTGTGGTTGCTAGGCAACTGTGACAACTCACAGATAAAGTAAACAATTGATATAATGGAGAAAATTGAAATTACTTCGGAAACCTTGGTTTGAAAACCCTCACCTAAGTTCAGAAATTTGTACTAAGTAAATTAATGACTCATTTACCAACCTTCATACGAGGTCTGAAGGGATGAACGATGACAAAGTACCGATCGATGGCAATGGCCGTTGAAGTTAGAGTAGACACGTGTACACAAACACCCATAGACATGGGGATAACATGACACAACACCCTTCCGAACACCCAACTCTGCAGCAACCCTGAAATTGGCGTGAATGGCACCGCCAGGAGACATTTCATGATGTCAGAAAGAGCCAAATTAGCGATGAAGATGTTGGTAATTGTCTGCATGGCTTTCGAATGAGCCACTACGTAAACCACCAAGGAGTTACCAGTAATTCCTACGATGAAAACCCCGCAGTATAGGGATATGAATAAAACCTGTAGCCATGTTTTGTTCATGATGTCAGGTTGCATGGCCTCTGACGTCATGTTTAGACGATCAATGACGTCATAGAAAGGCGTAGAGTTAAGGTGTGAAGTCATGATCATGGTTGATTGAATGATTAATCCGATATTTACGGTATGAATATTTTCTGTCTCTTAGTTTATGGTACAGTTTACGTACAGTTTACGTACAGTTTACGTACTGTTCATGTACAGCTCCTTGTTACTTCAGTTTGAGACATCTATAAAAAAAATGATGAAGACCTGTAGATTCCTTCAAAAGACATTTAAAATTATATTATGTAAGGAACTACTCAAAATTATTTACATTATTTTATAAATAACACAGATAAATAATTATCTATAATTTTAAAGAATAGAGCATGATTTATTACACTAATTTGGCGATGTCAAAGTACTGTTTCTATCTGAAGATCTCAACAAATTGTATAAAGTGGAGCCATAAACTTAAATTCGCAATCATTCTAGCTACTCCTATGGCACTTGAAAATTCATTCATCCTTTCAACACCTACGCACGTCGAACAACTACACTTAGGACTACAAAGAGCACAAATTTATCATTCTAATAATTCTAATTCATTCGATACCTACCTACAAGCATACCTAGAGTATATCTTATTCATTCGATACCTACCTACAAGCACACCTAGAGTATATCTTATTCATTCGATACCTACCTACAAGTACACCTAGAGTATATCTTATTCATTCGATACCTACGTACCAGTGGACATACAAGTATATCTTTTTACACTTATTGTATAATTACGTTTTCAAGTTTATTCAACAGTTCTCTACATTTCTTTATTTCTCAGCAGCAAAGTATCATCAAGAGTCGTAATAATAATAATAAGCGTAATAATGACGTAGATCTGCGTAATAAGGATAAGTCCGGTGTTAATTTACTTTCTTATCTCACGAATTCATTTTCTTTTCCACATCAGCGAATTTTCTCGTCATGTATCCAACCAAACACACCCGAGAATCAATTATTTTAATTTAGGTATAATATACAGTGAGCTCAGGAACCTGTAGATTTGCTTCACGGATGTTATATTGATTACAATACCATAACTAAGGCATAACTGCAGTCTTAACGGTTATGAGCGATAATAAGACGTTGCTGTGCTTTCATTGGTTGCTGAGATAACGACGCCATCTTTCCTTTCAACAGAACCACCTTCGTTTCGCCATTGTTAAGCATTAAAATATGACAATTTTCAATATTTTGTAAATATTAATTAGGCTTCACATTATTATAATAAATGCACAGGATTGTTATATGACATATCGAGATTAATATATGAATCTATGTACTTCACAACAACACGTGGCCAACCGATTGATTGATTGAAACTGTCAAAACAGAAATGCTGAAGAGTAACGAACGAAAATATGGTTGGAAATCAGCTGTGCAGTCTACCATTACTCCGAGACCTACTCTGTTGGCGTAAACACGTGAATCTAGAAGTGAGATGTCGCCGCGAATGAAAGAATAATGAGGGGAGGTGGAATAAGGTGGGATGAGTGGAGGTGGCAAGATGGGAAGGGAATCCGGCCGGAAGGACAGCATGTGATTTCCCCAAGGATTTGACGATATTACTAGAACTGTAATGTATTTCTCGGCGACGAGCAATTGCTGGGTAGCGAAGAGATGAGGTCTAATGAGAGAATAGTTGATATTGCATTAGACAGCATGAAATAGTACACCGCCAAACTGCCCCAGATTATTAAATCAGTGAGAACGCCGAGTACTTTAACGTCGGTTTTCTATCGTGCAATCTTGCGAGAAATGTTGCTTTTCGAAATTGTTTACGTGTAATACAATGCTGTTCTACAATGCGGTCCTACCATGGGAACTCCTGGTACCATTGAAATAATCTTCGGGCCTTGACCATGACGTTAAATTCGGCTGAAGCTTTCTATAAACTCTAATATATCTTTTTACATAAATGGCAACAATGGTACCGGTAACAACAATTGACTTGTAAATGAAAATACATGATCAGGCACATTCGATCAAACTCACGCACACATATGTGCACCATGCTCATACATACTTACATGCCACAGACACACACACACATAACTACAACAATAAATTATATTGATCTATACAAAATAATTACGCATTCATTAGAAATACATACTCTAAGTATTCCCATATTTTATACCTAACTTTAGTCTTGGAGTCGTCTATTCTTAAATAGTACTTCAACTGCAGAGCTCGACAATCAATCAATCAATGAGAATTTAAGGGAAGTTACATGATCTGACGACGACATCAGAGACGTCCCAAACAACATTTGAACTGCTCATCTAAACAAGACTAGCAAAAACAAATGCTGCAAGAGGAGAGTAAGGTGCAGTTTAAGTTTTACCGGTTATCAAAACCGGTAAAAGATGTTTTTCGGGCGAAATCTAATAATTACCAATGTCTGTTACGATGTGAATTCTTAGATTCTCTCATTGATCTCTTTCTTGAGCTTACGCACTCTCGAAAGAACTACTAAATAATTAATTGTCCCTGATGTCGTCGTTAGATGATGAAACGGACGTTAAATTCGCATTGATTAAATTCGCGTTGATTGAATTAAGCTTAAATGACATAATAATAATAAAATTTCTCTGTCTGGCGCACTCATTAATATTGCTCTCTAGCAACTGAGTCATCTCGTAACACTGTCGTGATAATAATAGCATTATGATCATAAGGTCACAGCTTTTGTAGAACTATAACGAAGTACTTTCAACATAAGTAAATTATAAATTAAATTGTCCACACATAAGAGTATATTAATTAATTCTCATTGACAGTGTAAACCTTCATCATAATTGTGACAAAATAAAATTAACCTTTAAATTATTAAAGTAAACTCACCCCACAGCTATTTTTACACATACCTTCAGACTGTCTGCGACAAGATTGACATTTTTGTGCATTTTTTATTTTTTATTGAGCTACTGAATAGAAAGAATTTCTGGATTTACATCTTTGTCGTACTTTAAGGTGACATGCCTCGTACCGACATAGTCTATGCGGGAGGTTCCTAAGGGTGACATGCCTCGTACCGACAAAGTCTATTCGGGACGTTCCTAATTGTTTCACAATGGGCTGAAACAGACGTTAAGAGCTAATGTTAATCATATATTATTGATTGAACTCTTATTTAGATTTAGCATCCTACAACAGGTAGATGAAGCCAGTGTGTTTTATTGATCGGCAACTGAGTCCATTCAAAATTGTGCGCCCCTTGAAATATTATCATTTGTTTGCAAATGGAGCAACTTTAACCTCCGCTACCAATAATGCTACTCTAGAAAGATGGAATGGCTGACAACAGCGGAAATTAACAATTTTATGACGAGTAATTTTCTTACTGGTTCCAAATGGAATGAACATCAAAGAAGCTTGATGAGAATGATAGATAGAATTTAAATTTTAGCTTTTCGACCGAAAATACGAGTGCAATCCCATATCCTTAAACTTTGATGCTAATTTAGTTTAATCAACTTTTAATGTCTGTTTTCTTGTCTGAAGATTATTTTGGATACGCTCGCCGCCATATCAACAATAAGTTATCATGTTACACAGTGAAGCTACGAATGATCACAATGGCGGATTAAGATCTCTGAGTAGGACACGCATCTTTATTAATGGGAGGCCCCAGACAAAATCGATGTGGGGGGAGGGGAATTGATAAATTGATGTTTGATGCTATTTGCAGAATTAATGTACGCTCTCTCATAAATTAAAAAAATAACCGGGGGGGGGGCACTGGCCCCCGGTCACCAATAAATCCACGCCTGAATAAAAATGGTGATCTAGGCAGCCAAATAACAGTCCATGGCCGCAGTTGGCATGGCAGCCTATTGTCGAGTCTTAAATTTGTTTGGGATATTGGTCTACCACGTTGAAAACATGACATCGACAACTAATAGAAAATTTACAGCACAATTAATTAATTTATTTAATAATCGTCATCGTCGACACAGATATAAAATATACAATTCAAAATACAAAATACAAAACAGTTCAACGTGGAACGACAGACAAGAGTCCACAGGCCTTGCGGCATTTATGTGGATCTTAAAAATAAATGTCTAAATTATAATGATTTAATGTCAACTGCTATTAGACACATTTTCAATTCTTTATAATCGAATCACTGACTTTCTAATACTAGTTATATAGCCTACATTCTTGTGCAACGATGTCTCTTTTAAATCCTATGTTATGATTCTATATCAGTTTGCAATCAAATTTCTATAGACATTCGCAATTCTCAGTCTTTACGTTGTTTTCAAAGCAGTATAAAATATACTTGTGAAATATGTATTTTATGTATTTTATCATAATAAAAAATACATGTATTTTACTGTATTTTATTTATAATTTATTTTTTGGTATTCAATGTATTTTATGAATTTTATGGATTTAATAGTTTTGGAGAATATCAAAATCAAATCAAATAGCGGTTTAACGTCCGGTTCACCATCTAATGACGATATCAGGGACGTCTCGGACAGCATATGCCATACCAGCTGGTCCACCCAAAACGCAGCCGGAAAGTACATATGCTGAAAGAGAAAACAAAAAATAAAACAAAATCGGGTCAAGACGGTGCATAGCCATTTATCCGTAAAAACGTCGATTAATTAAGCAAAGTTATCTAAGGAGGAAAGTAGTGAGTTTTGAGTTTGCCACAGAAAGTAGATATAGTGGTGCAGGATCGAATATGAAGAGGTAAAGCGTTCCAAGTTGTTGGAGCAGAGAAGGTGAAAGAACGACGGCCCATAGCAGTACGAATATCAGGAACATTAAGATTAAAGAATCAGAAGAACGGAGAGAGCGAGGGGGTTTATAGAAAGGTACAAGATCAGCCAGATAGGAGGGTTGTTTATATTGAAGGACTTTAAAAGTCAGTACAGCAGTCTTGTACTTTAAATAAAAATGCAATGCAAATGCAATCAAATAATGCAATAATGTATGAATGAAATGAATCTGCCAATCAATCGATAAGAAACATACTCTTAAGTACTGCTTCAACTGTGCTACCGACTAGCAATCTCGACCAGGGAATGAAAAGAGAGAAATTATAATTATCTGACTTTTTAAATTCGAGCTCATGAGAATTTACTATTGCGCCGAATTAGTTTGATCTGAACAAAATCCTGGCTGCTGCTGAGGATGCAATTATGTCCATCAATCAATTAATGAGGATTTGATGTCAGGCTCCTCATGCGAAGGCGATTTCAGGGACATCCCAAGCGGAAAACAAAAGATGAAAAAATAAAGTAAGAAAATACGTTCTTACCTTCCAACACCCGTAGCGGTGACTATTTTGTCGAAATTCTCTCTGAAACAAGATATAAGTTATAGGCCTAATATAATGGTAGGCTACTGAGTTTATTGATAATAGAAGCCACATGGTTTATTGAGAAGTGGCCACATGGAGTAGATCTGTAATGGTTATTATTATTATTTATTAGCATTTATTTTATATTTAATAATACTAGATTTCAATATTATCAGATGTTGAACAGAATGAGTTCTGATATTCTTCTTGCGTACCGCATCGTTATGAATCATTTTCAACATTAAATCAAAATGTATACGAATATTTACTTTCGTTTTAATGTGGGCCAATGCATTCATCTGTGATCGGTGGTCTTATAAATGAAAGAAACAGTGACACCCGTGTACAACAGTGCATGCGTTGGACCTGCAGACTGTATTTATTTAGATTTATTTAGATTTATTTAGATTTATTTAGATTTATTTAGATTTATTTAGATTTATTTAGATTTATTTAGATTTATT
>JAQFZF010004792.1:0-10334 GCA_034695365.1 Enchytraeus norvegicus
AATGCATAATCTCAGCATTGCCAATCCTCTAGATCATAATATTATGTGATCCGGATTGTAATACGGTATTTCTTTTGGAATGCAATTAAATAGCCACTACTCCTAATCTTCCAATGACTATCATTTACAAAGCAGGGTCGTCAAGCCCTGTGATTATAATACTTTGATCCTGTTTACCCTGGCTTGGAATACAGGTTATTCCAGGAATTTTCCAGGAGGGTCAAATTTCCAGGAATTTTGCCAGGAGGGTTAAAATTCCAGGAGTTTTCCAGGAGGGTCTGATTTCCAGGAGTTTTCCAGGAGGGTAGGAACCCTGACAGACTCTTCTAAATATGGCTGCAAAGTGCAAAAACATGATACAATTAAAAATTACAAAGAAAATAATCAATGTCTAAAATACCAGTGCATGAAGCCAAAGCGTAAAAATAATCATGTTAACATCTATTCATAGACTACAAGTATCGTAACTGATAAAGCCATCTAAGTGACGATAAAGTCCACATAGGCAGAGTTATGTGTATCATCGTCATTTCATTTATACAATGTTTCTTTACGAAATATCCACCAAAATGCACTAGTTGGCGTAAGCTATAATGTGCTGGATTGAGACTGTTAAGTTTCGATGTAAGATAGACGTAGACAACTAAGCCTTTCTCAATTCTTTGGGAAGGTTATTCCCGACTATTGGGCCAGTAACGTTAAGAGCTCTTCTTCAAGTCTTTGCATAAGTATGAAGAACATGTGTTCAGAGGAAACGGCCCGAGACTCGTATCCATCGATACGATGGGTACGAGTCTCAGGCCTCTCCTCTCGATAAGCAACATTCGTAAGATATGAGGGCACTCTGTACAGCACTTATATACTAATAATGATCCCTTCACTTTATCAACCCATAGTCAGTGCAAATCTCAAAGACTTGTTCAATAGTTAGAACCTGATTAATGCTAGTGTTTAGAAATATCAAACAGCATTTCATATAGGCCTACGTGTAATTTGATTAGTGAAAATCATTTCTATCTTTCTATTTCCCTGTTAGACTAAAATAAATACTATTCTTAAATAAATACTTGTTAGTAAGAAACACCTTACAGTAATAATAACCAAACAAAGCAAATACAGCCCTTACTCAGTAGATGAACCAATACAATAGGCCCCATAGCAACTATTTAAACTATGGCACTTACTTTATTCACTAAATCCACAATGTGATGTTGAGCCTAACAAATTCAATAAATATATCACTTCAAAAGCTAATGATATCAAGTTACACAGGAGCACAGTTCAGCAATTTCTGCTTGTGATAGTTCAATAAAAGAAATGTCATGTTTTACAATTTTCATACTACCGAGCAATGTCTAGCTTTATAATAATATAACCACTAGAATATACATTATATAAGCCATGATATTTTCAGCCATGTATAAGCTTTTCATTACAATATGTGACCCACCACAACAAATGTAGGTACTTGTCACCGAAAATCAAAAATCGTTTTATTACTCCATTAAAATCTGTTCAGTAAGATCTTCAAAATAACATATAGTTGTTTAAATCTGACTACCCTATCCAAAGTTATAAAAATTTAAAGTTTAACCAGTTATTACATAATTTATTAAAATTTAAACTTTAAATGCAATTTTTTTTGTGCAAACACTTTTTTAAAAAAAATCGTTTTATTATTTCATTGTTTTGTGTTCAGTAAGACATTCAAAATAACATATAGTTGGCTTAGATATGACTACCCAATACAAAGTTATAAAAATGTATAATTGAAAGAGTTATACAAACTTAGTTATTAAAATTTAAACTTCAAATGCATTCAGAATTCTTTTTTGCGACAAGTGCCTATATTTGCCATGGCGGGTCACATATGTTGACCTAGCGATTTATTCCTGCTTGATTTTTAAATGACTTAAGCTATAATCAATCAGTACTATTATATTATATCATTTAATTTCTCTTATATTATCACAGTGCCATGCACCTAAGTGAGGTAATAATCAATCAACTCAATCAATTGATCTTCTCTGCAGGCATTGACTTCAGCACAGTCACACACACATCCTCGGCTTGGCAAATATTAGACACTAAGCCTAAGGTGGTATTCCTTAGCCTCGCTGAGTACCTGCATATGTCACATGCTACAAAATAGGGCAGTTGCTGAAGAGCAAATGAAATAAGCATAATTCTCTGGCTCATTCTCTGAATATAGTGCAGAGAGAAATGCGGTGCGGAGGTTAAAAGAACTAGTACAAATGTGTCAACATGTTCACATTATCAAATCAATGCGAATTTAACGTCAGTTTCATCAAAAGACGACGACATCAGGGACGTCTCCAACAACATCTGAACAACCAGCCTCTCCATCCAAATAGGACCAACAAAAGAAATTAGCACAAGAATACAACGGTGGAGTTTCAGATTACCAGAAAACCAATGCAATTATGTTGTCCAGTCTATGGACATTACACATGAAGAGTTAATACATGCAGATGTAGAAACCTTTGATGGTAGTACTTGTTGTGTGGCGGCATGCAGAATGTTACACACGTGAGTCTTGATCAGCATGAGAGCTCTGGACAAGCACTGTCTGTACCGTGCTAGATATGTGCCCGACTCCTTGTACTCTACCTAAACACAAACATAGCACTGTCTGTACCGTGCTAGATAAGTGCAACACAAACACTGCACTGTCTGTACCGTGCTAGATATGTGCCCGACTCCTTGTACTCTATCCAAACACAAACACAGCACTGTCTGTACCGTGCTAGATATGTGCCCGACTCCTTGTACTCTTATCTAAACACAAACACAGCACTGTCTGTACCATGCCAGATATGTGCCTGACTCCTTGTATTCTATCTAAACACAAACACAGCACTATCTGTACTGTGCTAGATATGAAAGTTAAAAAAGTTAAAGCCCAATTTAACTTCAGTTTCATGTCCCAATGGTTGCTCTCAGTGACGGGCGAGCCTCGGATTCGAACCCCGCACATACTGATCCGCAGTCAGAAACCTAACCGATCGTGCCACTGGCAGGAGCCAGTGTCATGATGAGTTCACCTAGCGACACCTTGAGGTCACCGCACTGAGTGATATAACCCTAGCGACACCTCTTTTAAACTCACCTCCAGTGCGCTCATGGCGTCCTCTATTATATAGACTCGTATGTTGTAGTCTGACGCAGATGACGACAACGGAGCGAAGGCGGCAAGACGAAGCCTTTTCATTGGTCGACCGGAATGTGCAGGCTCACCAATCAAAGAGTAGCACGTTAGACTTTCAGTCATGATATGAAATCTTTCAGATTCTACTTGCACATAAGCTGATGTATTGAGGTCTTCGTCGCCTACTGTACACACCCGCTACAAATAACAGCAATACAATATAATACAATGAGGATTTAACTTCCGGTTCCTCAATCGAAGGCGATGTCAGGGAGCAGTAGCATAACAACTTAAGAACATTATTAGTAGATCAGAAACGACGTAAATGACAGCTTCTTATACTAGAGCTTGTGGATTCCCGATTCCTTAATTGCAGCAGGGTTACAATACAATACAATACAATGAGGATTTAGCGTCCGGTTCCTCACCCGAAGGATTGATTGAAATGGTTAACCGTCAACATCATGTACTACGTGTATTTCAGATTTTGCAAATATTGAAATAATAATATGGATTGTTATGAAAGGTTTTGTCAATTTAATAAGAATTAAAAACTATAGCAGTCCGTAGCCAACCCAAACCATGACCCCAATTCTAGACATTTGAGAAAAAGTTAAAACAAGGACTAGAGGCTAAAGTAAAATGGTATAAAAATATAATAATCCGGTTTGGTTACCAGGTCGGACACCCAACTCGGAGGCTTTTTACCAGGTCATTTGACCTGATGTGGCGCAGTCACTGGGCAAGATATTGGAAACAACAGAAGAATGTGTTATTTTACCTATTTGATGAGGGGTACCAATGAGAAGGTGTTCAGGTTCTGACGACTAGACATTGACGATAATGCAGAAAACGGAACCAGCAGAAATCTGGTCAAGAATTGATCTAGTCACTGAGCAGGACTAAGACTAGAGAACAAAATATATAGCTGACTGTCATCAGCGCATAATTGTGTAGCCGTTATTCCTAAACTTTTCACTTACGAGTATTTAAGACTCTGCCTATTACTGATGGTCCTATCTAACTAATGGAAGAGAGTAGCAGGGCCGGATTAACCATGGGGCAAATGGGACAGCTGCCCAGGGCCAGAGTAACATTCAGCTGAATACCAGCTGAATTTTATTCATTGGATAAAAAATATTTACAATACATAATTTAGCAATTTGGCAGTTATACAAGCTATCATAACTCTACAGATCAAGTTATTATGATGTGTAACCTGCCAGTGACAGTTAGTTCTATCCGTTGTTTCTCTGCCTATCCCATCAGGTGTATCTCTGCCTATCCTATCAGGTTTATCTCTGCCTATCCTATCAGGTGTATCTCTGCCTATCATATCAGGTGTATATCCCAGTGAGCTAGCGGACCTGGCAGGACTGTGAGAGGTGGCTGGAGAGAGAGAGGGGGAGGGGTTGGTATGAAGAGAGAGGGTCCACTGCCCATGCCTGACACTGGCATAGTGCTGCACACTCAGTATACACGGCTTGTCGAGCTGTAGCGAGGCTGGGCCACACAGCACCACAGGGCTCAACAGTGTCTGAGTCTCTACACAACCAACATTTCACTGAGCACTACAATCATATAAGCCTTGCTGATGTGGCGGCACCAGAAAAATTGAATTCTAACGATAACCGAAGGCTTAGCCCTGACCCTAACCTATCCTAACCCAGCCAACCTAACCAAAACCCTAACCCTAAGAAATCAAAACAAAAAAAAAACTTAGGGATGAGACAACAGACAAGTCCTGCATTCTCCTCCCCCTGGACCCCCCTTGGCGCCGCCACGGCCTTGCTGATATATTACACTTTGATAGGGTCTTCCTAAACCTAAGATTTAGGGTTAGGTTGACCATAAACCCAAGGTTTTTAGTTAGTAAACAAAAGATTTTCTAGGGTTAACTCAATCCAACCTCAACACTAACCCTAAGCCTATAGCATAACAAATATATGGGGTGAGATAACAAACCTGTGACGGCACTAGAATCAGAGTCAACTACAGAAAAATAATAACCCCACCGGTACTGGTTAAACGTGTACCAGCACTTTCTGCATGGTACGCTCTTTACAGTAATAGTACGATTAACTAGTGAGACAGAAGATGAGTCTGAGACGACAAAAAATACCAAACAGCAATTAAGAAATGAAACCATGTAAGCACGTGCGGTTGACATGTGTAGAAAAAGAAATTGAGGAGAGAGGGGCTCAACAGTGTAAACTCACGTATACAGGGTGAGTTTAAAAAATACCCCCCACCAGCGAAATCTCAGTAACTTTGTAAAAAAAGCAAGATATTTTACAAATATTTTACAGACTTTTAGAG
This sequence comes from Enchytraeus norvegicus, assembly GCA_034695365.1. Lineage (NCBI taxonomy): Eukaryota > Metazoa > Annelida > Clitellata > Enchytraeida > Enchytraeidae > Enchytraeus > Enchytraeus norvegicus. The sequence goes on from JAQFZF010004792.1 coordinate 5,489, forward strand.
GAGGGTTTTGAAATCTAACTTTCAAATTTCGTCAAACAATATTATTTATTGAAAAAGTTACAGAGTTTATACGAAATAAAAACGTATTAACAAAGCCTATTCAAATAGCGATGGTACAATATGGTTCGAACTACATAATCTGGAGTTCGTCAAGAAGGATGAGGGGCCACCAAACTCATCTGACCTCAATCCTTTCGACTACCACGTCTGAGGCGCTATTCTTTGAGCGGTACAAAGTGTACACTCAACACCCAACCAAAAAGGCTGAATTGAAGACTGTGCTGGAGAGGAAATATAGAAAACTTTCCACAAGAGTCTATCTTAAGTCGATAGCATTCTGGAAGAAACTACCGGCGAGAATTTGAAGATGGCGGTCACTTTCCACACGCAGATAGAATCGTCAACATCAACAAACGGCCCTTTTCGGGCCCAAAATTTGGCCCAAATTCAAAAAAAATTGACGCGCATGTTGAATAGGCTTAGTTAATTTGTTGTTTTTGACATTTCTCGTAGTAAAGAAACTCTGTAACTTTTTTTATAATTAATATTTTTTACCATATTTGGAGATTAAATGTAACAAAATCTCCCTGAAAATACGTTTAAATATCTTGAGTTTTGACAAGTAACTAAGATTTCGCTGTCGGGGCTGTTTTTAAAACTCACCCTGTATATAATATATTAATTATATACAGGGTGAGAAAAAACAACCCCCTAGCGAAATCTCAATAACTTCGTCAAAACTCAAGATATTTGAAAATATTTTACAGACTTGTAGAGGAGGTTTTTTGACATCTACCTTCCAAATTTGATCGAATAATATTTACAAATGAAAAAGTTACAGAGTTTCTACGAGAAAATCGAAAAAAACAAATTAACAAGCCTGGATTCTAATAGCGGTTACACAAGAATTGATCTAGCAGTATGGTCCGGAGTTCGTCAAGAAGAATGAGTGTCCACCAATCTCATGCGACATTAAAAATCTCGACTACCACGACTGTCTGGGCGGAAATATTTGAGTTGTACAAAGTATTCGTTTTTAAAAGGCTAGGTGCACTCCATCAGGCATGGAAAGTAAAAAAATAACTGCGCCACCTGGCGAAATAATATGTCAAATATTCGGTAGTTACGTGTTAAGCAAAATACGAAGAAATTGCTATTTTTTATCCAACCAACAAGGCTGAAATAAAGACAAGACTGCTGGAGGCAATCTGGGAAAAATTGCCACAAGAGGCCATTGGCCTGCCTGTAATAACAATCTGGAAAAGGTTACAGGCACTCTTTCAAGGGATGGCGGTCACTTTGAACACCTACTCACATAGGCACCAACAAATCAAATCAAACTGACACAAAACAAAACAAATAACAAAAAAATAACAAAAAAAAACAACAAAAAAATAACAAAAAAACAAAAACAAAACAAGAAGTAAAACAAATTAAATCGGCACCAACAACAAACGGTCAGCTTCAAGCCGCAATTCAATAAAAAAGAATGAATGCCTGCTGAATAAGCTTTGTTAATTTGTTTATTTAGATTTTTTCGTAGAAACTCTGTAACTTTTTCATTTAGAAATATTTTTCGACAAAATTTGGAGGGTAGATGTCAAAAAACCTTCTCTACAAGTTTGTACAATATTTGTTTAAATTTTTAGTTTTGACGAAGTTATTGAGTTTTCGCTAGGGGGTTGTTTCTTTGCCTCACCCTGTATATAGGCATTTGATAGAGTTCAACACAGCAGACTACTCAATATGCTATAAGATTTTGATTAAGATGGAAAAGATATACGGCTTGTTAGAAACTTGTATTGGGATCAATCTGCTGCAATAAGATATCAAAACGAACTTGGAGAGTTTACTAGTATAAAAAGGGGAGTCAGACAAGGATGCGTACTACCACCAGATTTATTTAGCCTCTACAGTGAAAACATAATGAGACACCTCAATGTATAGGCGGGCTGATAGTTGGTGGATATACTATAACTGACTATATATAATATGCAGATGATATAGTACTTATAGCACAGTCAAAAGAGAAACTACAAGAAATTGGACTTCAAACACTACTACAAACATTACAGATTTACAGTGAAGAAAATGACCTGTCTATTAACCGAATGAAAGAGTATGTATGGTTGTCAGTTAATATTGAAACGTGATAGATTGCGGAATAACACTGAAATGAAACTCAGTAAAGCATGTAGGTGCAAAATTTAGAGCCAAGATAGTCTTTAGAGGAAAGAATGTCAAGATTTGGCCAAGCACAGTCTTGAGTTCAGTCTTGTTGGTTAAATTTTGGAGTGAACACTTTGTACTTTGTAAACTCACCGAGTCACCCTGTATATAATTATCATATAATTGTTAATGATCATGACTATAACTTTCATCGAAACATGTTCGTTAAGAGTTAGCATTTCATCTGCGGTACGTAATTCTAAAGTTGTTCAATGTACAACCGGAGCAATCCCTTGGATTGTATCTGGAGTATCCATGGTAGCCTACACGCCCACTTTTCAGATATTAATTTGTTTAATCTCTCGAGTATTTTGGTTCAGAATAAGATTATTGGATGCGGCCCCGTCACTGATTTTAGTCATTTCTGTTTTGACTTTTTGAGAGGATTACGACCTCGTCGCCTCAGGGTAATAACTGCAATGTAAATGAAGTCAAACCTTGGAGCGTGGGTGTGTGTGAGCTGTCGCCCAGAACTGAGACGTAGACTCGCTCTGTTCGCCCTGCTCTCACTGCCCCCTCCGGAATTGTCAGCGTGACACCTGTGTCAAGTGCAAGTGTACAATACACGTACATGACTTAGCAGAATTCCAGCAGGACCTTTAATGCTCTGTCGTGCAATAATTTATTATTTAATCTAATTACATAATATGCAAAAATCAAGATTTAAATTATACACCATCAAATTACGAGTAGTTAAGAATCAAACAATTGGAGAGCAGACTGCCACACCGACACGTGGTTGCTTGGCAACTTCCCACTAGGTCCTTCCGACTCCTTCTGTTAGCTCTACTATGTCCATTTCAATCAATCAATCAATCAATTTCAGTGAATTTAAGGTCAAGGTCAGAAGCTTTCGCTTCTCTTCAAGACGGCAAATAATTTTTTATTATTCAAGGCAACAAGGAAAACAATGACTTTAATCAATCAATCAATCAGTGAGAATTTAACGTCCGGTTCTTCAAACGAAGGGGATGTCAAGGGCGTCGTTTAACAGATTTCACTTCGTTTGTTATAAACGAAGACATTTTGAATGAGGCGGTAACGGAAACCTAATAAATACTATGAGAAACAGGAAAACAAACTTTCTGTGACAAGTTATGAGAAATAAATTGGTGAAAAGCTTAATCATACGCGGAACACTTAGAGGATGGCGCTGCAGAGGATCATAATAAATTATTAATACAAAGAACCTCAGTGATTGAATGTGTGTCAATCTGATGGGTATGATATGAGCATGCAAGAGACTGAGATGAATCTGATGAATGACACATCATTACTTTCAATCGCCCAGACCTGGCATGGAACATAGAAGAAGGATCATGAAAAATATTGGAATATGAAAGTCTGGGCCCCGATCCCCCGGCCTATGCCTAGAGCCACACTTGTTATCTGTATTTCAAAACAGCAAATAACTTACCTGAATTATGCAAACACAATGTTGCCCCACTAGATGTGACATTTGCATAAGTAATTATGATATCCTCATCCTCATTGGTCAAGTGTCGTGAGCAGCTGTGATAGACCCCACCCTCTAATGCAGCAGAAGCGACAACTTTGTGATCACGTGACACGCTGCTGCTGGTCATGTTGTCTAGCAGCTGATCGAGAGGTGGCGGCAACACGTAGTCGGAATGTGAGTTTGGAATGGATGTATGTGATACTATCCCAGACTGGTCAGGAGTAGATGAGAGTGGAAGAAGTTTCTCTTTAGATGTTGGATTCACATAAGAAGATCCACCTACAGCTGATCTGGTTATATCCGGTTGAACTTTAATATCTACATATGGACACATTTATAGGAAATTATCTTATTTTAATTCGGAGTTCATTGGGGGAAGGGAAATAACGCTATCTCTAAGTGATTGATATTTTGTTTCACTCCCCAAAAATTATATTGTGGTGGAGTAAAAAGTGGGGAGTCAATAGTAGAGGTAGGGCACAGCATTGTACCCTTCTCAGCCCCTTGTAACAATTTGAAACCATTTGGTAGTCAGATCCAAGAGTCGCAGAATGGTTTCCGGTTTTAGTCCATCGACGGGTCGGGTCGGGTTGGAAGAGATTATAAAAACATGCAAAGATAAGATTTAATATTTGACTGTTTTAAGAAAGATCATAGGTAAAATAGTAAGTATTAACGTTTTAACCCATGGGCCATTTTCTCCCCTCTGGGTACATAATTATAAAAACTTTTTGTCTTTTTTTTTAGCCCAGGGTCGGTTACCACCCAGGGCATTAAAAAATAATTCAATTAAAAGTAAGTATAAAAATATCACGGATAGGGTCTAACTAATTCAAAATTCATTGGAACCTCCTGTCATTAGTGGAGACTTGCTCTAAAGGGGGAATCATGCTTCCACCACCCCTCCTTCCACCAAAAATAAACAAATAAATTGAAAATCCATTTTTCTATTTGACTTGATAAGCTTTCATTTAGCTCACTTTAGTCAGGTCTTTGTGATTTCTATTTTCAGAATGATCAAGAGATGATAGGCTGTGTTTGAATATTCTTTCCTTCGCGGGGGATAAAACTAACGTGGGGGGAGGACCGTCCATGGACTCCCCTCAGTCCCTCCTTAAGCCTGCCAATGCAATCTCATGTTAAGAATCTGAGCCGCAG
>JAQFZF010004793.1:0-10334 GCA_034695365.1 Enchytraeus norvegicus
GGCAGCGTGACATTTGTTAACATGGTTAAGTGACTGGCGCCGGACCTATCGATCAGATGTTCGATTCCTAGGGCTCTCCCATCACTGATGTAGCTCTAACCACGAACCTGACCGCTAAATTTGGCTTTCCCTTTTCCTTGCTTTGTCATTATCACACTTTAAATGAATGATGATTTTCTTCATGGAAAAATCATGGTTCTAGAGTTGGTTTGGAATTTTGCCTTCCTCAGTGTCTTTGTTATCACAAACATAATTATACAGAACGCAAATTGAATGCCAGACTAGAACTCCATATCTACAATTTCTACATCTCCATGCTCTAATTAAAAAATAATTAGTATCAATTGTCATGTCAAATACTCAAATGCTACCAGTAGCACACAGTACCTTGCACTTGAGTGTCTTTCCCACAGGAAACTTTTTTTCGGGATGTTTTAACGGCACCTCTGATAGATGAGTGATAGGAATAAATCCTTGCACGTAGGCGGATATTTTCACCGACACGCCGTTCTTGTGGTACTTCTTGATTGTACACTGCAACACACACAATTATTTCATTTAAGCTATCTAGAGTTATAATTCGAATTATTAATATCAATCAATCAATCAATGAGGATTTAACGTCCGATTCCTCACCCGCAGGCGATATCAGAGACGTCATCAGGGATATCGAATAAGTCAAAATGAGTTAATAAAGAAGTCTCAAGGACTAGCCATGGGTCATTGCTATAGAAATTGTCATGTAATAAAATTCATTTTCGGACGCTCAGTAAAAATAAGCTGTGTATATTGATATAATTGTAATTAAATTGTAGAGCTTGTTAGATTAAATAACACAATAGGACTACTAGAACGCAGTTTCATCATTAGTTACAAGAATAATACAAAATGAAAGTATAAACTGACATATTTAATGTCTTTCAATAGAATGTTAATTATAAATGCTATATTCGCTAATAGTCTAAAAAAGTGCATTCAGAAATAAGAAGTAGCACTAGAAAGAGCAAGAAATCATTAGATAGTTACCTCAACAAGCATGGCTGGCTTCAGATCATCATATGCAAAGATTTCCTGTTCCAACAAATTCCTAGTATTCAAAAATATATAATGAGAATTATTACAAAAGTTTATTTTGCGCAATAATTTAATTATAAGGACTTATGAAAATCTCAGTCTCGTCATTAGAGCGGTTAAAAGTCAATCAAGTCAAAATCAAATCAATTACTGGCAATGATATGAAACGTGGAGAATTGCACGCAAAACTTGTCTATCACCCCCCTGATAGAAGTTATATAGTCAAAATACGGTCAAAATATAGATTATCGGGCAATAAAGTCAAAATTCCTCTTTATAGGTCAAAAAACTAAAATTTGATCTATTCGGTCAAATATACTTAAATTTTCCTTGAAACCACTGACATTGACTTAAATTATCAAAATTGATGAATATTAAGGTGTCTTATTCTCCAATTGTTGACATACTAAATAATTTAATTATTAAAATACTTAATTTATTAGCACAGAATATCAATTAATTGACGGTATCTGCTGTTGTAACCTAGCATTTCCGTCCCAAATACATAGCAAATCATGAAATACTATTATTTATAAGATTTAAAATAGTTATAAAACTTATTATACATGTAACTACTAGAATGAAGTTACCATTTTGTAAAATCCATTTAAAAATACGTTAAAATCGCTAGATCAAAATAAAGTCTAAATTTCAATTTTTTAGGTAAAACGAAATCGCTCTAAGTACTCATCATTTTAATCAGTTAAATAATTTTATCATTAATTAATGGGTAGAGTTTCAATGGTTAAAATTCCCAGACGAGATTATGAGCAGATAAAGTCATTAGTCCAACATTGATTTGACACCACCCTTTTATAGATTTATTAGTAATTCATCCCTAAACTAAAGTTTTTATCATTCTCACAAATGATCACATGGACACGGCAGCTGAATCTCCAATAAGCGATAGAGCACACAGATGACAATAATTGTCATTCACTATAGGGATTGAGGGCTTCGTTGGTCCGATGCATATTCAAAATTTGTACTTTTAGATTGCTGAGACCGAACCCCAGACCTTCAGTGCAAGACCGATCGCCCGACCATCGCACTCTCACTAATATTTAACATTTCCATTTCTTTAATTAGACAACTCAATAATTCTATTATATAGTGAAAATTCATTAATGCATACTTTCTGCAGGACACAATGATCTGTCGATCCAGGTGATTAAAACTCACGATACGGCATCTAAACACATACAGTACAAGGTTCATCGTCAAAACTCCTTAATTCCTGTTGCTGTTGTGCACACAATATTGGTAAATATACTTCTATAGAACTGCAAGAACTCAACATTATATTTAGTGTACATAATATATCACAAACAGAATATAAGTGTACTTGCATTAAAAATTCACATTAATCTTCTATAGGAATATCCACTCAAAAAATACCACTGCATTCATAAATAGTTTATTGTTATAGCTAATGCAGTTGTTGAATTGTCCATTGCATCGGCACTTGATCTGTATATCAAAATACTTGCCTTCTACACTAAATCAACTTTGGACATTTTTATAATATATACACCGTTTGGTATAAATACAGAGAATGCTATATGTTTTTAATTTTCTACCCCAAGTAACAGAGTGTTTCCATTGATATTGGGTATGCATTAACACAGGCCTATTTGTAATGTAAATTGAAAAATTAAAGAGAATGGGACCCATAATCACCGAGATATTGCATTTTGTGCGCGATTCCTAGTAAGGTCTGGATTCCCAACATGGACAGAACAGTATATAATTACATGTATTATAGGCTACAGTATGCCTACTGTATAGGCTGGATTTGTTTTGTCTTCTTTGGTTATAGCTTACATGTGACAACCGCACATGTTTCACACATAGTCGTCAGGTGGAGTTTTTTAATCAGGATTCCTACAGATATTTGGAAATCAAATTCCAGAAGTTTTCCAGGAGTATCTGAGTGATTTTCCAGGAAAATTTCGCAAGTATATGCGGCTTATATTTTTCACAGGATATTTGCCTTATATTTTTCACGGGCTATTTGCGAAGAAATGAAGAAGTTTTAAACAGGATGGCAACAACAAGACATATAATAAATACTGTGTGGAACAGGCAGAGGAGTTTTTTTGGTCATGTTATGAGGAATAAAGAAACAGAGAGCATAATCATAGGCAGAAAAATTGAAGGAGAGCATTGCAAAGGAAGACAAAGAATTACGTATACAAAGGGTCTCAGTGAATGGATGAACGTAGGAGAAGTAGAAATGATCAGAAGCACAACAGACAGAGAAAAGTGGAACACCATGAAAGTCAACGCTGGAATCCAGGAGGACACTTAAAAGAAGAAGAAGAAGAATGCCCTACACTACATGAAGAAGTCTTACCTGTTGAGTGTATAGATACTACGGATGATAACATTAGAGTGGGAATTTGTTATGTTGATCAGTGTAGTAATAGAGACAGAGAGAGAGAGAGAGAGAGAGAGAGAGAGAGAGAGAGAGAGAGAGAGAGAGAGAGAGAGACAGGTGGACAGAAAGACAGACAGATAAACAGAGAGACAGAGAGAGGGAGAGCGAGAGAGAAGGAGAGCGAGAGAGAGGGAGAGCTCTAAATAAACAAGTAAGAAGTGCATGTACATTGTGCACCACTACACTGTTAAAATTGCCTTTTAAACAAATAGGCCTACACAAAATAAAAAAGAAACAGCTAAGTTTTATGATTATGTTGTTGTTGTTGACCCAGCAGATAAGCCATTGTGCTGACCTCCTCTATGTTTGTGACTTGGGGAGGGTTGGCTCATCCAGGGCTCGTCACCTCATATACACAAATGTAATGTATCCTACATTTAAACTACGAAAGTGCGAAAGATTTGTACCTTTTCACTTTTTGAGCACAACTTGACTGCCCGTGAATAAACACCACTCGGACTTTGACCGGAAAATAGTTCTCGACCAATGGCATAGAACATCAGTCCTATAAAAGAAAATTCAAAAACAGTTTAAATGCAGCAAAGATTAAATATAAGGCTATTAAATATGCATTCGTAATCTTTTCATTCACTTCACCTCATGTGCTCAGTTCTCCAAAACTAATAGTTCCGACACATTCTCCATTGCAACACCAAATAAATAGCACGAATTCAATCCACAAATATTTTAATCCCTTTTCAAATCTAAAATGTTCAATCACTTCCAACGTAAAAAAATATCATTGAAGATAGTTGTAGGGTACATTGCCACATTCAACATCTCAGTTCCCTGCCTCTTTCAATCACATACACATAAATCATTGTTTCTGATTTAAACAAAATATGTAGGCTTGAATAATAATCATAGGCCAAAGCGTAAAAAAATTATGATTTTCTGAAGTGATTTTATATTGCTCAGTGAACCCCATTAATCGACTTCAAAGAAACATGTGCAGTTTTCGGTTGGTCCCGGATTGTCCCGGATCAAACAAGAGCAGTACTGTTAGCTTTATACATAGCTATAATTGATTCATTAATATGACGAAGTATAGACATTGCAACAGTTACAGTAGGCCGACTACATACATCCATGATGACATCAGGGACTATGAATCAATGAGGTTTATAACTCACTACTCACCAGTGACAGCCAATCCACCCAGAATGATACCAGTGTAGGTGGCATCCTTACCAGCTCTCTGAACTAAACATAATACACAGTATTACACATAGTATACAAGTTTTGTCAATAATTTTTTTAAATAGATTTTAGTTCTGTAGTAAAAGATATTCGATCGTGTTGGCAATAAATCAATCAATAAGTACGGTAGGCATGCTAAATCAAATTTATTAGGCAACACTCCTGAAAAAATGCCACAATAGTGCAATTAGACTTGTGAAGTGTTAATAATTAATCCTGCAGCAAAGGCCACAACCAGTATAGCAGATGGACCACTACAGGTCTGGTATTTGAGCAACTAATTGGTTGGTCTATGACACAGAAATCATAGCAACCCTGGACCAGAGTCTGCACGAGATGAGGTTCAAATTTTCTGAGAGAATTAGCCGCAAGATTACACAATGAATGTGAGTTCAAATCTTGAATGGAGCTATTGCTGAACATTACAAGTGATAAAGGCATAAAGCCGAAGTTAACGTCAGTTTCATCTCTCGAAAGGGATATCAGTGACGCTTCAGAAGTGAATAAATTGATGTGAACTAGAGTATCCGACAGCATCATTACTACTTGTAGTACAGATTTGCAAATATTAAAATGTAATGAAATATATGGACTGCTATGAAAGGTATTAAGTTGCTTTGTCAATTGAGAAAAGGTAAGAAATAAAAAAACAATACCAATCCATACCCAACCCCAACCATGACCCTAATTCCAGAAATATGGAAAAAAGTGAATAATAGAGACAGCTTGTGCCAAAAAATTTGACGCAAGCAGGAGTCAAACCTGCAACAACAGGATTACCAGCCTAACGCTGTACCACTATGCCACGGCACCGATGTTGATAAACGCTGCTCACCGACTGTTATAAACAAATCTTGAAAAGTTATCACTTAAGTAAGACAAATCCTCCACTCCTATTGGTTGAATTTTCAATATGGTATTTGCAAATCTGTATTACAAGTAGTAATAAGTTATCCAACATATAGGCCTATCAGAGTCAAAATCTATAAACCATTCAAACATTCATTTTTATCACCACAGCAGCCTTCCAGTGAAAACCACAACTATATACAATTCAGGCCTACAAATACAAAAAGGACTTCAATTCAAGGCCAGGGCCTTCACTGATGTGGCAGTTAGGACGCCAAACTGACGATAAATTCAGCTTTAACCTTTAGAGGCACTTTTGACGAGTGAAGGGAAAAGTCCTTTTCCACTAAAAACTATGTTATGCTTAACCTACTACGTGATTATTCATATAGGCCTAGGCTATAGATTATAAGGTAATCCTGGTAACGGCGGTCCCAAATTATTAATTAGATCGATTTTATTTTAATTTGCTCAATAGGGATAGCAGATTATATTAGGGTTAGGGTATGTATTAGGATTGGGGACTAACCCTAACACAAACTCCACCTGACCCTAACACAACAGTTGAAACAAATATGACACAGGCACAAATTTCTAATAACAGTAATAATTTGAGACCGCCGTTACCAGTTTTACCGATTATTAGAGACAAGGGTAACACACACCTTTTTGTCCAGTGGTTAATTCAGAGAAAGGTATCTCTTTCCTTTCTATCACCTGACCGCCAGTCGATTCCTTTTGTTTGACACGCTGGTTCAATAAACTATTATTATAAAACTGCCGAACCCCACCATAATTAATTACCATTGGTATGAACGAACCATGGTGTAGATTACCATGCCTAACTAACCGATTAATACTCTGCACAATACCAGCATTTCGGCATGCAAAACCAATACCCCGGCTCATCATGAAGTCTCTAATTACGCATCTTAATGAATAAAATCAACACAATTATGAGATCCTCTGTACGATCGAGCCTTAGTGAGATTTTATGAATTGTCCGAATGGGGTTGTAGTAAGGATTAGGCGGCTATGGTAAAGAGACGTGCGTCATATTTTATTTACTTGTTGTGTTAGGGTCATGGTTTGTTATGGATTAGGGTTGGCTTAACCTCCACCTAACCCTAAATCCAACCCTAATTTATTCTACACTAGTTATCTGCTCAAATTTTAAGAAAATCGGTCAAATTGTATTGGCACAGGCACGTCTCTTTACCAATGCCGATTAGGTTAACCCTAACTCAGGGCCAAACCTTAACACGAACCCGACGTCAAAATTTCATACAAATTTAAATCAATTCGTACGGAAGGTCACAATTATTATTTATTATTATTATTTATCACAATTATTATTATAACTTAATTTGAGCTAATTAAATTATTATTTCTTAAGTAAAAAAGTATGCCTGTGTTTGTAAACATGGACGGCCTGACCTAGGCCTTCACCAGAAAAGGCCGACAAAATTTGATAGTAATAAAATGGGAATTCTAGATGTTAACTCAGATGTTTCCGACGTCCTACATGTAGTAAACTCAGTGTTTATTATTTTCACAAGAAACTACTAATGCCACATAGATATATTTACTATTTATAGAAAGTAGAATAAATTCCCTAAACGTTGTGATATTGCTAGTTTAAATCGCTCAATAACTTTCTTTAGAATTGAGCAACTAAAATGCTCAAAAATAGGAATTTTAAAATTGATTGACATGGCAACATTGTGTCGGGGCTCCAAATTTCTCTTGGAACATAACACTTTAAACTATTTCTAAATTATCTAAAGGTATGAAGTTATGTAGATAAATTATTATTCAACAGTTAGTTGATAGTAACAGTCTTTACCAGCCATTTGTTTCTAGCAATCCTACATGTAGGACGTTGGGAACATGCTAGAATAATATGAAAGTTAGAACGAGTTTTATGTTGCATGTAATGGATATATTTTGGCAATTTATGAAGACAATGAGACCTCTCTGCAGTGGATTAAGGTGAGGAGTCATAATGAGGGTTGAAGTCTCCCAAGGAGCCCCAAAAAGTATTTTTATTTGAATATTTCTAAAATATGGAAATTAAATAGATATATATTTATGACAAAGATTATATTCATGCTGCGTGTAATGTTACGATTTGGCAAATTGTGATGACAAGGAGACCTTCATTCTGCGAAGTAGAGTGGCGAGTAATGGCCCCCCCCAGGATGCTAAGAAATATTTTTATTTTTTATTTTTTAATATAGAAATGAAATTCTATGTAATGGATCAGTTTTATGTTACGTGTAATGGATATTTTCAGGTAATTTTTAAGACAATGAGACCTTCATGCAAAGGAATAATTAAGGTGGAGAGTCATGGTGGGGGTACAGCCGCGCCGGGTGTAACAGACTGCGGGGTTAACACATTTGCGGGAGTCCAGATTATGAAAAATGCATTTACCCGAAAAGACTGGGGGGGGGGGGGGGGCAGAATTAAATCTGAGTGGGAGGCAGACCATATTTGGCGCCGGGCCTGCATGGATGGGGTTCAATACCTCCCCCTCCCGAGAGTCCAGATTTTATCCTTTCCTTGTCAATTGAATAAATATTTGTTACAAAATGTAGTTCTCATTTTTCTCGGACCCCTTTTTTCTCCCCTCCCCTTTAATTTTCGCCCCCCACCCTATATATACTCTGCCGCCACACTGGATCTTAGTCTGAATCCCCGCCACTAATTCAGGTTCGCATTAGGCCTACAGGAATGAAGTTGTGGATTATAATTACTTTCCTGTAGCCTACATATTGGAAAATTAATGTGCCTTTTATCAATTTAGCTGTGTCTGCATAGTGCTAGAGGTTGTCATTGACGACAGCAGCACTCTAATATTTGCTTAGATGCATTAATTTTATCATATTCTTGCTTGAGAGAAAGATAGACATCATAAACTGTAGTCTTACAGGAATAACGCTGTATGTTCATAATAGCTGATTCCAGGTGGTACATGGTCCCAACGTCCTATATATAGGACGGCTACTTTTAAGGCAATTGCATGCAACAAACTTAAAATAAAAATTTTCTCATCTATTTTCCATTTATTTAAGCACAATTATTTCAGTAATGCTCTGAATTATAAAAACAACTTCTCTGGGAACATCTGGGTTAATAGTAATTTTTACTAATTTTCGTATTGCGAATTTTATAGGATTCGGCGATTATTAAAAATTTGCTTCTAACATGGAGATCCAGCAAATCGTCCTATCTCGCCATCGCCGATTGCCAACATTTTGACATGAAAATTATTTGTTGAACTGGGATTGAACGCTGAAGTCACTGGTCGTGTAAACATTGTGTAAATTGTTGGAAATCTTTTTTATTTTATCAACTCGTATGTTCATGCCTGAACAGTTTGGATTCTAGCGCCGTCCATGACAACATCGAGCATTATTTAGCCAGCACCAATCCGATATGTAAAGCTAAATGTCCATGGATCAGTGCCATGTACAATCCGTCAAACCAGTGCATGGAATGCATCCAAGTAGCGGAGGTACTTGAAGGTCGTGTTTAGTGATCATTTACTGAAAAGGATGAAATGCAGTTGAAAGCTTGATTTTAAAATTATAAATTGAATCGAATACTTAATATTTATTTCAGATAATGACCAATGCGTGGTTTCGGTTCTCATCAAGATTCTGAAGATTCATGCCTCTTGCATTAGAGTCATGTTAGGGTGTGGGTACTTTGGGGCTTTGGTTATAGGAGTAATGCATACCTTCACCACAACCCTAAGCCCAACCCTGACATATTCTACACTATCTACTGGTGTAACAAGTCATCCTTGACTTTCTGAACCAGTATAATTAAGTTAAGTTAATCTGTTAGAGTTTGAAGAAAATCTGCCAAAATGTATAGACACTGGCAGTATGAGTCTCTGTGAGAGTCTATTTGTCAATGGAATCAAATGTGATATTCGATGGAATGATGATTGAATGTATAATGAAATGATTGTAGATATCCTTGAGGGATGGCGAACATAGATAATAAAGGAGCAGACAGCTCTTACAGTGATACTATAACAATTCTACACTTTAACGATGTGTATAATATTGAGCCACGGACCCAGGAGCCAGTGGGAGGAGCCTCAAGGTTTGCTACAGCTGTCCATCAGATGTCTCATCTAGATCCCATGGTCCTGTTCAGTGGTGACGCCCTCAATCCTTCACTCAGTAAGTGTGCTTCGTTGCTTTCTTTTGTAATTTTTGGTCATACGTGCTATTGTTGTCACCATCTGATGTGATAGTCTAGATTTATTTCCAGAATTTGGCTAACTATTGCAGTTATCCACGCTATCAGTATAAACTACTGAGCTTTTCGTCATGATAAATGTGCACATAATGCTGCTCTTAGCATATAATTATTTTTGGTTCTTCTTCCGAAGACCACCCACAAAAACTTGATATCATGCTATATACCGTTGGATGCGTATTGACTACACGAATCACATGCTGCAATCCGTTTGTTGCTTGGACGAACCTACGCGAAGTTATTGACGTTTATATTATGCATATTTACATAAAAAAATACATAGGATAAGGTTAGGGTCTGGGTTAGGGTTTGGGTTATAGTCTTGTTTAGGGTTTTATTAGGTCTAGGCCTAATCCTACTTTATACCCATATTTTACGGCATTTCTAGCTGGGGTACCCGGCGTTGCCCGGGAAGAAAATGAATTTAGATTTATTGTTTGGACCCATATCTGAAATGTAAATGTGAAATGACAGATAAACACAAAGTTTCACC